>APFE031740925.1:242976-264174 GCA_000404065.3 Pinus taeda | reverse complement strand
GAATCGATCTCATAGATCTCCCACTGAACAGGGTCTACCACAGGCCCGAGCAAAACCCCTCAACAACAAAGGCATCCCCTTGAAGCCAAAATAGCTCTGATACCAAATGTAGGTTTTAACCCTGTACAAAAAATACTTGCATATGAATTCTAAAAACACAGAAAATAAACAATGTGAGAGCATAACACATAAAACACATATACACAAAGATTTTCCCCTGGATCCCAAAATCGGGACTACCAGCTTGATTTTTCATTATCTTCCTTTCAATGTTACAAAACATATTTAGACATGCTAAAGCATCCAATACCATGGACCGAAAACCATTGTATCCAAAACCATGGACCGAAAACCATCGCATCCAAAACCATGTGTGGAAAATCATGCACAAAACCATAGGTAGGTCCACCCAACCTAAATAGGGTCCAAAAACAAAATTTTCTGGGGCGCTGCCCCGGACCCCATAGAGTGGGGTTACTTGCACCCCCCAAACCCCTTGTGACCCCCCTGCTACGTAATCAGCACAACGAAGGGGGGGCGTCGCCCCCCTTCTAACCCCCCAGTTAACTACGTCGACTAGTCATGGCAAGAATATAACACAACCCAACATCTTCCAATGTTAACATTTATACTTGCATATTTTTCAGGACTTGAGTCCAAAACTACCGACAATGGAACCAATGTTGTAATCTAGGGAAAAGTACGCATAGTTACTAGTATTAAGGACATCAAGAATTCACATGGCAAAGCACATAAGTAAAGATAAAGAGAAGAGACATAAGTAGTGGAGAACCATTGGAAGCACACTTTATGTTATATCTCCTAAAATCCAATCAGAACCGATACATTGATGGATTGACAAATATTTATACCATGTCGAGACAATTATAATAGTATAACTTTCCAACCAAAGTCTCGCTAATCAAACTTTATCTATCAACTTAAAAAGCTTGTCGATCATCTTTACAATGTATTCTTTTCGACTCGACTGGACTAGTCAACTAAGTCAACTTCCCCACCAACACTAGGCATTAATGACACACAACATCATGAACGTATCTACTACATTTCTCATTGTTCCATGATGTCTAGATTGCTTTGTCCACTACGAAGGTAGAACCATCTAAGACAACTTGGACCCAATCTATCCACATCCATTAGTCCTACAGTACCTAGTATGATATCACATTCTTATATGTCCACTAGTACTACCATGTGTCAACCATTTCCTCATGACATAGTGATGGCATCGCAACTCTTTTTGAATATATTCCACTTGAATGACAACATCCTTGAGGCCATGAAAACACCAAATTTCTCCTAGGATGCCATGCATCATCCCTCCTTCCTTTTATCTCAATGAGCCTTCACACCTTCCATACCACCTATAGACATTGTGTACATAGTGGAAACTATGAATTTCATTCCTTTAGGAAACATCATTTATAAACCCCGGTCTTACACAAAGATCTTTTGAAGAAGGTAATATAGCTAACATCTCCCCAACCATTCAGGTGGACATCTCAGTTAAGCTTCATATAGTTGAAGAGACAATGTTAGGGACATCTTGCTCCTAAGATGAATTTCCCACTTGCAAAGATTTATTTTAGGAGTACCCTGATATTTTCGCTTAGTCATGTGCAAAAATTCCCAACTTAAGCCTTAATATCGTAGAGCACCATGTAAGCACATGGGTTGATGCCTCCCTAATGAGGTAGAAGCAGTGTCCAATGCACCTATCAAAGTTCGCAGCTATCACAACCGAAATTGATAGGCTACACAAAGAAAGTTTCATATACCCCATTGCTTACACTTCATGGGTATCTAACCCAGAACCTATCATGAAAAAATAGGGGACTATTTGGATATATACCTATTTCTAGGATTTGAAAAAAGTGTGCCCAAAGGAAAATCTGTCCACATCATTCATAGATAAAATCATTGATGTGTGTATAGGACATGAAGCTTTTTCATTCATGGAAGGCTTGTTAGGCTACAATCATATTCAAATCTTCCATATAGATCAGTACAAAACAACATTCACCACCCCTTAGGGTACCTTTACATATCGTATAATGCACTTTGGCCTTAAAAAATGTTGGCACTACCTTCCAGTGAGCTATGAAGTACATTATTCATTATATCACTCATATTATATTGACCTATTTGGATTACCCCACCATTCATTCCAAACAACGCTAACATCTCATTGAAGATATTTGTATTATATTTTGAATATTTCAACAATATAAAATCTTATTAAAACCCCTTAAGTGCATGCTTTTGGTCTCTTTGATACTTTCTTAGATTCATTGTTTCCCAACAAGGAACCATGGTGGAACCCCTGAAGGTCCAAGTAATTCACAAGATACCTCTGCTAAAAACTCAACACCATTTGCAAATCCTTCAAGACAAGGAAAATTTATCGTGTCACTTTGTTCTCAACTATGCCACTTATGCTCACAACTTCCTTCATCTTCTCTATCCATATATCCCTTTCCAATGGGATGAACAAGAACAACAATAATTTGACTCTTTTAAGGATTCACTATCAAAAGCACCATGGATAAGTCCACCGAACTATAACAAGGAGTATACTCCAAACTCTCAACATTTGAGGTCATGATCAGAGAGCCTTAGTCTAAGAGGGAGATGATAATAGAGATTATTCCATCTATTACTTGAGAAAACACTTATTGGGCCCCACTCTCAATTATGAGTCAACCAAAAAAAAATTCTCTTACATTATTGCAAGAAATACAAAAGAAAAAGCATTACATTATCCTTAATATTACCATAGTAGTCACAGTTTCAAATCCAATGCAATGTTTTCTCACTCATAGAATGATGGAACACAAGTTTGCATGATGGATAGTCATTTTTCAAGAATTTGACCTCAATTTTGCTTCACTAAAATTCAAGAATTCCATCATACTTTCAAAATTCATCTTCAACCTACTTTTAAATACCAATCATCCACCAGTAAATGACAATTCCCCCCAACAAACATCTTTTTGTCATCTCATCAGATGACCCTTTCTATGGTAACATTATTCTCTACTTGCGAACTCAAAAGTTCAACCCTTAACTCTCATGAGATGATTGGCGATGCATTCTCCATCAAGAACCTTTTTATCTCCTCAATTGACATGTACTTTATAAGCAAGGTATCAATACAATTTTACTTCGATGCCTCACACTCAAGGAAGCTAAGCTAGTCTTAAATTATTATCACAATGGTGCTTGTGGTCGACACCTCTTAAGAATGTCTACCACCAAGAAAATTATTTGTGCATGTTACTTTTGGCCCACTTTGTTTCAATATTGCATCCAAGTAGGGAAAAGGTGTACTAGGTGCTCACTTTACTCCCACAAAACAAGAGCCCCTCTAGCTTTGTTACACCATGTCATTGCAACTTACCCCTTCTACAAATGGGGTATCAACTTTATGAATTGTAATCCATTGTCACAAAATGGACATAAGTGTATAATAGTCGTAGTGGACTACTTCACCAAATGTGTTGAAGCCATGCCCATGTTCAAAAATAAGGCCAATACTATATCCCATTTTCTCTTTAACCACATGATCGCAAGGTTTGAGGTCCCCAAGGAATTACTATCTCACGATTGCAGACAGTTTGAAATGAGATATTCCAAGAACTCTCTCATCTCCTCGAGTTCACTCATGAGTTTTCTTCACCATACTACCCCCAATCCAATGGTCAAAGAGAAGTTGTTGACAAAGTCCTCAAAACCATGTTATCGCGCATGGTGAACAAACACAAAACAAATTAACACCACATGTTATTTTCATCCTTTTTGGCATATCATACATCAATCAAAACATCCATAGGCTTCACTCCTTTCCATCTCATTCATGGAATCAAAGGTGTACTCCAAATCAAATGCGATATCCCCACTTTGCACACGACCATAGAGCTACTCTTAGACACTGCTCCCCTTGAGCAACACCTTGTATAATTGGAATACATTGATGAAAATTTATGAGCCTCTCTCTATCACAATGAGGCCACTAAAAAAATATCTGAAGAAACATATGACTATAATGTAACCCCTAGCACCTTCGACAAGGGGGACTTGGTCTTATGCTATAGCATTGCCAATGAAACCTTGGGTCCTAGAAAATTTGAAATGTTATGGAAACGACCTTACATATTCAAAAATTTCCTCCTAAAAGGAGCATATATCCTCACTAATCTCAATGGAGCATGTATAAAATACCCCATCAATGGAATCTACCTCAAATAAAATCATCCATCAATGAAAACCTATTAGTCCTTGTAATATTGTTTTGTAGGATTTTGCATGTGTTGATAGCCTTTCCTTCACTCTCACTAATATGCATCATGTAATTTTTTACCAGATGGATCGCACACCATCTTACTTCATTGGGTTTGTTGATGACACTTCTCGATGGTTGCAAAACTTAGCATTGGAAACCTAGTCCATATACTTCCCTGATCAAACCCAGCTCTATAAATCTGTGTTTGTATTGGGTTATCCACTAATGATTAAGCAATATGTGATGTCGTTATAGGCCTTTTGGTTGATGTCATTCTGTTGGCATTCACCATATCCATGTGATCATTGATTCCTAGCTTTTCCTTTCGCAATTGAACCATACCTTTCAATTTCATGATGCTCGCCTATTGCAGAAATCACTGCATGCCAAGTTGTTAGTACGAAGTTTTGAACATGTTATTATTTCACATATACCATGAAAATAAATACAAGTCATTGACATCATAGAAAACCATATCCTAGACTAGCATGCATCACACTAGTGATAAAAACCACCAAGAAATATGTCAAACACACATCGCATAATAAATACATAACAAAGAAATATGACATCATCAAAATACACATAAATGAGAGGGAAATCATGCAACAAAAGGAACATCATGTATATATTTATAGAAACACACACACACATATATCATCATTAGTTTATATACATTAGGGGGTTATCATTTATCAAGTTGTAGCATAAAAAAGGGGAGCATCCTCATAACGGGTGCTTTCTCTAGTACAAGTACAATATCTAGGGAGGGAGTAGTACTTGAGCACCACCCTATCTCCCTCTACCACCTGTAGGTGGGTCTTGTACCATCACTCGATTGGGATCCAAAGCCAACAGAGCCATTTCTATTGCCACATCTTCTCTTCATAATGCTAGCTGCCACTCACAGTGTGGTATCACCACAACATCCACTATATCCTCCCTGAGCATGGCCCATCCATCCTTAGGGATGCCAAGAAAAAATATCTCCATCCTATGGTGAATATCCATATCCCTCCCATAAAGGGAAATTACTCACTCTTGTAGACACTGAATATCCTCATTGCAAGGATCCACCTAGGCCTCATCCCACATGGGGGGGGTCATCTAGCTCTATATCAAATCAACCACATACCCAATCCACACTAATCCTTGTGCATGATCTTGTATAGCTGGAATCTCTTAGCCATGAGGTCCATATCTACAAAAATAGTAAAACCTGATGTCAACATCATCATATTAAAGTGAAATGACAAAAGGAGATAAAGAAGACAAAAAATCACATCACATACTAAGAATTCCCACCTCTCACATTAGGGAAGAGGCATATATGGGCCACCTTGGAAGTCCATTACTATGTAGGGGAACTCCAAGATGATCTTTGGCATTGATAGCCACCACTGATAAACTACCTCAGTCCAAAACTGACCTACCTTCCTCTGCCTTACGAATCATAAGCTACCCCCATCTCATGATCTAAGGTAGATGGGGAGGAGTCAATAGCACTCTAACCCGGAGTTGAAGTAGCATGACCCTCTTAAAGAAAAAAATTTAGAGGATCATCCCAAAGGTAAATTCCCAAGGCCATCCACCTACTACTTAGGTTAGCTGGGACAACAATATCCCATGGATGAAGCATAGTCAGTAATAAAGATGCATCTACGCATCTAATCTAGCACCCCCAGATGACAACCCATTATCCTATGTGGTGTCATGCCACCAAAAATTTGCACACAACCATTGTGGCTGCAGCTCAAATCCCAACATCATAGATAGCCAATATCCAAATCACCCCTCCCTCCATAACATCGATTTTACAACGCTGCCCATCCCACTCCTCCAAAATGATCACTAGTCATGGAGGTGTAGCAAGAACCTCCTTCCCATGTGGTTGTAGTCTAGTCAAAAAATAAATATCCACCTTAGTGGATATCGCTCGGTCCTACCCTTAAACCTCGAATACTCCATGATGTGGTTGTCATAGTCCTACCAAAGATTGTAGGAGCTCCTCTTGCAATGTAATCAAGGAATAATCAAAGTATTTTAGTAGCCCCCACTTGGCAAGTTCTAGTTGCATCTGTGGGTTGTCCTAAATTGTGGCCCAAATCTCCACATAATCGCATTCTATCCAATGAATGACCATTGATCATTGACTACATAAAAATAGGAGTTAAAAGAAGAGAAAGAAGAAGAAGCAAAACACACGAGGTTGCCACATCATCACGACTATATCCCCTATATCATGGTGGTCTGCAAAATTGTATCTTATATATTTGCATGGGGAGTCATTGTTGTAACATCTTTCATCATCATGTATCTTGAGATGCTTTATATTGCATGTACGGAGTTTTCCCTCCCTTTTGATGGACTTGATGTCCCTTGGAAAGCTTTTAAAAACTCATTTTTTGATTTCCATATCCAAGTATCCCTTTCTAACATAATAAAAATATATGTGACACGCCTAAAATGTATGTTGCATACTTGAGGATTTTTCTCATTACACCTTGATATTCCATTAAAAAATATGAAAAAATATATAATTCACATGTTTTCAGGAAAGGTTTACGAGTTAGACCAAAAGACACCCTTTATAACTTGTCCCTCAACTTCCCAATCAAATTTTTGTGATACAAAACAATGCCTTGGGTAAGCCAAACCTAAGTGCATTTCATAGCATCCTCACTCTGTCATAATTTTGTGAGATTTGATTATGTCATGCCTTTCCTTTTAAGCCCCCTCCTTAAGAAGCCCTTGTTTTCATCTTCCTTTATTCTATCCATCACTTGGTGGCATCATCCCCTATATTTGAGATGAGGATTGTTGGAGTTGACTTGGGACAAAGGAATCTGAAAGGTGGTTCTGCTCAGTGCTTGCTATTTAGGATTGGGTTGTATTATATCTTGTTGTTTATTCATCTATATAAGAAGCTCTCTTCATGTTCCAATGTTGATGTTTATATTAATACTTTTTTGTTTATACATTGAATTGGATTATATGTATGTATATTATATTCTTGGATGTTGTTTATTCATATGATTGAATTACAGGGCTAAGTAGTGAGAGTAAAGTGGAGAGAAGAAGGAACATTGAATCTTCATCAACCTTCAATGCTTCAAGTAGGTCATTTAACTATTAGACCTAGTTCTCTTTGCACGTTGTTTGAATTTTAATTGCAAAGTTTCTTATTAATCGCTTTCCTAAGGTTTCAATCTTAACCTCAAGAGAAAATTCCCTCTCACAAAATTAGTGACTCCACTAGAGATTAAATCCAATTTTTGATTTCACATATAAAATCTTCATAATTATCATCTATATAAATACCAAAATAAAATAATATCAATAATTATAATATATATGAAATGATATCAATGTGCATATTAGTAATATTTACAACAACTACCTAAGAAGATTAGTGATTCCTTGTGAATAAAATTACATGAACATCCACATATATGAATAACATTGATAAGAATGTTTTTTTTGATGGATAAAAGTAACAACATCTATTCTTAAAAAAATATTATAAACTAACAACATCTATTCTTAAAAAAAAAATTATAAACTAACAACATCTATTCTTAAAAAAATATTATAAACTGTTTAGTAATAACATTGGAAGGTATATTTAGATTTTATTGAATATGTATAATATAATATAAATATGTAATAATGGATTACGGTTTTTCTTTCATAATTTTTTATGACAATTTATGCTTTAAAAAATTATTATAAACGTGTTAGTAAGAACATTGTACATTTCCTATCACATTTTATATTTAAAAAATATTATAAATTGATTAGTAATAACATTGGTATATTTAGATTTTATAAATTTATATAAAAATACTATAACAATATATAGTTTTACTTTCATAATTTCAATAATATAGGTTTATACACATATTTTATGCTTATTTGACAATTTCATGGATATTTTCTATACAAACTTATGTCAATCACCATGTTCAATAAATCCATCTATGAAACCTTCATGTTAGCAATTAACTAAAAAATTTATGTTAGTCATTATGTCATTTAATCTTCTCTCATGTTTATATTAGATAAAAACGCTATTTTAATGATATAACTTTGTGTTTATCTAACAATTTCATCAATATTATGTGAACAAAAATATGTTAATAACCATCTTCAATAAATCCATGAAACTTTTATATTGGCATAAAACTCATTATGCCCTTTAATCTCTCTCATGTTTAAAATATATGAATAACCGTGTTCAATAAATCCATGAAACTTTGATATTAACATATAACTCATTATACCCTTTAATCTCTCTCATGTTTATATCATATTATATAGTTATGAGATAAATTATATTATTTATATATATAAAAAAATAAAAATGAAACATATAAATTCTAATAGCATATTTAAATATTTTATTATTTAGGTGAAATATCATTACCCAATTAGGTAAGTCTAAAAAAATATTAATATTAAATAAATTTAAATCCTAATAACATATTTAGATATTTTATTATTTATTAGTTGAAATATCATTACCAAGTAACTAGATAAATCTAAAAAATTGTGAATGTTAAATAGATTCAAATTCTAATAACATATTTAATATTTTTATTATTTATTTAGTTGAAATATCATTACCAAATAATTTGATAAATTTTTAAAATGTGAATGTTAAATAGACTTAAGATATACCATATATGTTATATAAATATATATGTAAATTATTATCCCTGCCGCCCGGCTAGGGATAACCATTCGTTTTACGTTGACTGCCTATTATTCAGTCAAATATATAAACTTTATTTTAATTTGACAAAGTATAACTTTAAAAATATTTTTTTTATATTTTTAAAAAATAAATTTATTATATTTATATATAATTTAATTAGTTATTTATTTTCTAATTTTATTACCAATACATTGTATTGACCTCACGCGCGCTCTACTGCATTGAAGAAATAAATACACTATTATAATCGAAATCGAGTCAAAATTTATCCTCAGGGTTTTAAAATTTTTTATCCCAAAACCATAATTTGAATTTTATATACATTTGGGAGAGCCAGTAATAGGTGTGTAATTAATTTTTTCAATTTTTTTTAGTTACAGAGGGGAAACATTTATTTAATATAACTGACAACCTGACATTTGGGAGAGCCAGTAATAGGTGTGTAATTAATTTTTTCAATTTTTTTTAGTTAGGGAGGGGAAACATTTATTTAATATAACTGACAACCTGATATGATTGAATATTATTCCTCATAACATGTTCCAGGTAATAATGTTCTATAACATTAAAGGTTTGTATTAAAAAAGACTTGCATAAAATAAGTTCTCTATATATTAATAGTTTTAATATATACAAATGTTATTATTTACGCTACTCTAAAACCAGTTTAAAAATGAAATTTAAAAAAAAAATCATGCAATTGTCTAAATAAGGAATATAATTATTTTTAAATTTTAAATTAAAAGTATTTAATTCTAACATTTAAATAATAAATTAAATTGATATTATTTTTTTGGGGAAAATGATAAATCTTAAGATAAATATGAAATTATGAAGAATAAATGTAAATTATGCTTCAAAATTAAGAAAGAACTACAATTTTAATTTTGCAAAAAAAATTCATTACACTATTCTCGCAATAAATTGAAAATTAATAAACATATTATCAAATCATACAACTCAATCATGTTAAATAAGCATAGTAACTAATTCTTTTAATATATAGTACATAGCTTTACTATTCTTATTTTTTTACTAAGTGCCAGCAACAAGCTACCATGTAACATTTGTTTATAAAGTCAAGAGAAAATGTGTACATATATACATTTCTTTAATAAAACTTTAAAAGTCCAATGCATTTACTTTTGAATAATTAAATAAATCAATATTGTAAATTCAACTTATCAATTTTAATAAATCTAGATTGATATTGCTATAAATATATTATTTATTATTTATACGATTTTCAAAACAATATGATGATGGTGGTGGTGGTTAACATCCACTGAGACCAAACTTTGGTCTATCGACCTAAAGAAAGAAGCCTTCGGAGCTCACTATAATTTTGACAATGTAAAAGGCTAGGAAAGTCAGTATTGCAACACAGATTTTGACACTGAGATCTAACGTGGTTGTACGAGGGGCACTCTAAGAGCAAGTGATTTTCATCCTCGATGTTCGTATTCTCACAGAGATGGAAGAAATCTTCCATCCATGGTGTTTTAGGAACCCAACCACCTGTTTCACTATGGAGCTCATGAGAGTTCGTTCTAATTTTGGCTATATTAATTTTCATCTTTGAGCTAGTTAAAATAGAGAGATATTTTTGATCTTCTAGGGTGGGGTTGATAACCTCCTTATAATATCTTATTTTTCTTTTAGGTGCTAAATCTTTCTCACACCACATTTTTTCTTTGAACTTAGAAGTAACAATATTTTTAATGTTATTAATGTTTTGCAATGTAACATTCTCTTCCATCTCCCAATAGTTTAACCAAAGCCTCATTTCTTTAAATAAATTATACTACAATCCAAAATTATACATCTATTCAATAAAATAAAATAAAACCTCAAAAAAATTATATATTAATGTTTTTTAACAATTAAAATGACTAAAAATATTTTAGCTTGAATAAATGGTGAAACCATTCCTTTTTTGGAGTGAATTTTTTTATAATTAACTCATTTATAACATTTATAAAATATTTATATCTAATATGATATTAAAAGTAACCGTAAATATTTCAAGATTACCAATTAAAAAACTCCAAATTAAATAATAAAACTAAAAAAATACCACATAAAACACGTGCAACTCCATGAATTACAAAGCAAAAATTATTAAACATAATAAAGGAATATTTATCCCATCAAAATGTCAAATATTATAATAGAGACTGAAAGAAATGAAGAATTATGTTGTACATGATGAAGAACTTAACACTAAGAATCACGAAAGCCAACGGTATAATAGGACATGAAATGCCTCATTGACCTATAGCTTAAACTTAGATTGTTTGAGGAGGCCTCTTTTTACTTACGCTATGAGAAGTCTGGAAGATTTATGGTTGTAATATGATAGTGAAGGAATATATTAGAAAAAGAGCAATGATGTTACTAATAAACCCACATGATCTTAGACTGCATATTTTAACCACACATGAAATCATTTTGAAATTTATCTATTTCTAAACATAATTGTCCATACAACTATGGAAGATAGAAATAGGTTAAGTTTTCCATAGAAATATGTTAAGCAAAGTTTCTAGCATTTTTGAAACTTTAGTCACTCCGGTTATCTTATATGGATGTGAGGTTTGGAGTTGTAGCATCTCTAGAGAATCCTGGAGAAAAATTGAGCAAATCCAGAAGCATTTTATAACGTATAACCTCAAAATTAAAAGCAATACACCCTATCTTATTCTCCTTATAGAAGTGGGTCTTTCCCCTATCGAGAGTCTAGCTATGACTGGGCTTCTGTTGTACAAGCACAAACTCAATAACATAGGAGACCATAGACTTCCTAAGCTACCTTAAATTCCAACCAAAACCACCTAAGGCTCAAATGAGATTGGTATAAAGACACCAGGGCCTGGTTAAACCTTTGGGAGATCGACGAGAATGTTGCATTACAAAACATTAATAACATTAAAAATATTGTTACTTCTAAGTTCAAAGAAAAAATGTGGTGTGAGAAAGATTTAGCAGCTAAAAGAAAATTAAGATATTATAAGGTGGTCATCAACCCCGCCCTAGAAGATCAAAAGTATCTCTTTGTTTTATCTAGCTCAAAGAAGAAAATTATTATAGCCAAGATTAGAACGAACTCTTATGAGCTCCATAGTGAAAGGGGTCGTTGGGCAGTTCCTAAAACACCATGGATGGAAAGCTTATGTGAGAATATGAACATCAAGGATGAAAATCACTTCTTCTTAGAGTGGCCCACCTACAACCACATTAGATCTCAATTTCAAAATCTTTGTCGCAATATTGACCTTCCTAACCTTTTACGTTGTCAAAATTATAGTGAGCTTGGGAGGCTTCTCTCCAAGCTTTTTGAGCATAGGAATAAAATCTTAAATCAAACTAAATATTTCACTTCTTTAATTCTGATAGACCAAAGTTTGGTCTCAATGGACGTTAACCACCACCACCATCATCATCATCATCATCATTAAGGTGGTGAATGGTTTCGTGGGTGATTGATATATTCTTTCACCTTTTTACCTTCTTTTTTGCTGAAGCAAGAGTCGTACCTTCTATTTCATTCAATCTAAAAACATATTACATAAAATACAATAGTCCCAAAGGAACTGTGGGCCAAAGAAAAAACTATCCGCTAACAGCTGTGGGCACCGAGCTAAAGGCTTAAACACTGAGCCACGGTCCCTCAAAAAACTACAATATCCACGAAATACAGACAATGTCAGAAACCTTCAAACAATTTAAATTTAATATCAGACCCGAAGAGGAATTAGGGACCAGACTAACAGGATTTCGGGTCCATGTGGGGGGATAACCCTCGAGCATGTAGAGTGCGCGAAATCCACAGATTCCCACCATGGCGTGAAACAAGCCCGAAAAATATTCTTCCCCCAGATAATCACCATTTACCTTAACCGTCGATCCTCCTCGTCAGATCCACGGTGGAGGATAATAACGCAATACCTAGTAGACCGACGATTAACCACACAATAACCATCCAGGACCCACCAACTTGCTCGCTTGTTCCTGACAGTAGATCCATCTTGCATGATCCGACGGCCGAGGAGCATATCGCACAAGCCTAGCGCACCGATAATTACCGCGCAATGAGGGCAGTATTCCTTCCCCTTCCTATGCCACATGTTGCTTGTTGAGTGGAATCGCTCCCAACTCCTAAAAATGACTTCCAGCTTGGAGGGCATGCAATGGACGATACACCACCCCGCGAGCGGTATTGCTACCACAGAAAGGAAAATGACGGTATTAAGGCTACTAGGAAAGCCGAAATTTCAGCCCCACGCATCATCCCATCTCCGCGGGCACCTGAACCAGTGTAATATGAAAATCCAAACGTCCGGCCGACCATCCCAAGAACAGTTTCTGCTCAGCAACTTCCACCTGAAACTTTTGTATTCGTACTATCGAGGGTTGAGGGGGCCGACAGTGACCTGCATCCCCATAATGTTCTTATTTCGGAGAAAACACTTCATAAAGAATCCAAATCAACTAGACCTCGCCTCTGTGTCTTTGTTTTGAAACGCCAATATGTCCTCATCCACCTGGTCATGACATTGCGCCTTTAATATATTCTGGGGCATCTCAGGCCAACTCATCGCGACCCTGCTTTTGGTATAGAGCACACCTTGATTGACCAAGATGTCCGCCAATTTATTGGCTGTCCTTCGCACATGGTTAAACCTCACAGAACATAAGCAACAGAGATGAAGCTAAATCCTTTGAAAGACCTAGAGCAGCCTCCATTGATTTGAGGCTTTTTTTCGGCTTTGTGCCACAACTGATTCTCTTGACCACATTTATGATTATCTCTGAATTAGCCTCGACAATAACATTCTGGAGATTATCCTACTTTAGGAATTCTAAACATTGCTCAAGAGCCATTAATTCCACCATATTGTTAATGGCTCTTCCCAAATGGCAATGGAAGATGAAAAGTAGACAGTCGTTTTCATCCCTTAACACCCCTCCAAAGCCAGCAATACCCGGGTTATCTTTGGAAGCCCCATCAATGTTGTATTTCAAAAAATCCTGAGGGGGAGGATGCCAAAAATCCTGCTTAGTATCCAGTTTCAAAACCTTCCTGTCCAATCCTTGTGAATAAGCCCTTGCATACCCAGCTTAAGAAGTATTTGGGTTTCAGCTTCTGAAGGTGGATTCTTAAGGGCAGTTCACACTATGGTACTTACTGTCTCCTTAATTTGTCTTAAGATTTGATCAAAAAGGCGTTGGGAGGAACTTTTTTCATTCTTAAAGATTATGTTGTTCCTTTCTTTCCAGATAGTCCATATAATGAAGCTTGGCGTTAAAGACCAGGCTGAGCCAAGAAATTCATAATCAGAGAAGTTGTGTCTCTAATTTTTTAGGGTATTGATGATGCTTCCTTCGTCCCTGTCTGTTTGCTAAAAAATAGTGGCAAAAGTATCCCACAACCAAGAGGTGAAAATGCAATTATTGAGAAGGTTCTCCATTGTTTCCTCTTGGGTTTCACAGAGCTGGCATCTGGAAGGACCCAGAACACTCCTCTTTCGAATGTTATCCCAAGTCAAAATTTTCTTATGATGAACCAACCACATGAAGAGTTTAATCTTCATCCATCCTTGATGTTTCCATATGTTTTTCCAAACCCTGATCGGTACATTGGAATCCAGCTCAAGTAGTATGTGTTTTGCCTCCTTAAGATTGAAGATGCCTTCATTATTGTTGCCCCATCTAAGTTGGTCATGCCCCCCTGTCACTAATATTTTCCTTTGTTCCAACATCGTCAGAAGTGCCTCTGCTTTGGCTTTCAGTGGGTTGTCTTCCCTGTGATCCATATTCTTCCAGGTTCTCGATTTTCCTTCACTATTGGTTTGATACCACAAATATTTTACCTTAAATAACCCTTTGGTATCTGTTTCTTTCTTGAGGTCCAGAAGGTCCTTTCTTAACAACGTAGGTTCTTGTTTCCATCTATCCTCCCAAAACAATGCAAGATCACCATCTCTGATTTCCCAGAAGCTATTTTTTTGTACTAATCCTCTATTCCCCCAGGCCTTGTTCCAGATGTGTGAGCCCTTTATGATGCCATACATCCTTATGTGATCATTATCCTGCCAAGAGCTGGCATATTTTTCTTTCTAGATACTAGCCCATTGCGCCTTTGGGTCTTTTACCTAATGCCACCATAATTTCGCCCCTAAAACTTTACTTAGTGCTTCCGGATCATCCAATCCAAGACTCCCATGTTTTTTAGGTTTGCAAATATTCTCCCAGGCTACTAAGGCCCATTTATTTCTTTCCTCCCCCTTACCCCAAAGAAAGTCTCTTTGAATGGCTCTAAAATGTTGCAAAACTCCTTTTGGAGCTAGAAGGGTTGATAGCATGAAGACGGGGATTGATTGGAGAACAGCTTTTGTAAGCACTAGCTGACCAGCCAAGTTTAAAGATCTAATGGTCCATTTCTTGATTTTATCCTACATCTTATTAATCACTCGCTCCCAAATGCTCTTGTGCAAAGGTTTATCAGTTAGAGGAACTCCCAAATATTTGGAGGGAAGGACATCCGTTTGAAATCCTAGAATTCTGGAGATATTTCTCTGAATCGCAATATTGGTATTAAAGAAAAAAATCTTAGATTTGGAGAGATTAACTTCCATACCTGTAGCCATGGCAAAGTCAAACACGATATGTTTGTACACTAGTGCTTTTTTGACCGTGGGGATTCCCTGCAGCATAGTATCATCAACAAATTGTTGATGGGTCAAAGCCTAACCAGTCTCAGAAAGATGGAGGCCTTTGATATTACCAACTTATTTTGCATGCTTGATATGTAAGGATTCTGGACACCACATATCTCCACAATGGTATGATATTGTCCACTTTGGGCCTAAGCCCTCATGGATTTGCTTTTGGACTTACTCCAAAAGGCCTCATACCAATGGAGATATTTGTCCATCCTTATATACCCATGATCCTCCCCACTTCTAGTCAATGTGGGACTTTGGTCGTATACCCAACAATCCTCCCCTCGAACAAAGGACCATCGAGCCTCCCCTCAAACGATTATCCATCCGTCCACTCTCTACCAACTAGGATTCTCCGCTCCAATGCGTTGGAAGCACACGCCTTACATGGAAAACCACCTGCCTCGAGAGCTTGCTCTATCCCAGGTCAACTCCTCTTCACCGTGTTGGGACCAGAACACGTCCATGAAGAATCCGGAGCACACTGCCTGTCTAACCGAGCTCATCTACGGATCCCATCGTGATATTACCGGGGCCCACCACCTTCGTTCGACATTCCGCTTCGGGGCATGGCTCTGATACCACTACGTCCATGAAGAATCTAGAGCACACTGCCTGTCTAATCGAGCTCATCCACGGATCCCATCATGATATTACCGGGGCCCACCACCTTCGTTCGACATTCTGAGGATTCATCCACTTGGCTAACTTCGGGGCATGGCTCTGATACCACTTGTAAGGATTCTTCACTTGGCTAACTTCGGGGCATGGCTCTGATAACGCACTGTAAGGATTCTGGACCCATATCTCCCATGTATGAATGCAGTTTTGGGCTAAGCCCTCATTGGATGTGCTTTTGACTTACTCCAAAAGGCCTCATACCAATGGAGATATTTGTCCATCCTTATATACCCATGATCCTCCCCACTTCTAGTCAATGTGGGACTTTGGTCGTATACCCAACATGATAGACCGAACAAGTCCTTCCATCATGAGGATGAAGAGAAAGGGAGAGAGCGGATCACCCTGCCCGAGGATTTTGAAAGGAGTAAAATTCTTGGATGGAGAACCATTAACCAGAACTGAAAAGCTGGAAGAAGTTACCAGGGCCATGACCCATCTTACCGAGCTATGATCAAACCCAATAGCAATAAGGACCCTCCTGATATAGGTCCAATTCAACTTATTGTAAGTTTTGGCTAGGTCCAATTGCATAATCATACCAGCCTTCCTATTGCTTGTCAATGAATGTACCACCTCATGCACTTGAATGATGTTATTAAGAATTTGTCTGCCCTCCACATAACCAGCTTGCTCCACAGAAACTAGAGTAGGAAGAAGTGGTTTGAGTCTATTAGCAACAACCTTGGATATTATCTTATATACCACATTGCACAAGGCTATGGGTCTAAACCTGTATGGAATCTGAGCATTGTCCTATTTGGGGATCAGGGAGATGAAGGAAGTATTGAGAACCTTCAAAGTAGCTCTATTCAACCTAGAATCTTCCACTACATTCAGAATATCCTGTTTAACAATATTCCAGCAAGCTTTAAAGAAATCCACATTAAAACCATCAAGGCCTGGCGCTTTACCATTCTGCATTTCTTTGATGACCTCACTAACCTCCTCTTTTGTAACTGGCCTATTAAGATTGAAATTATCCTCTCTAGTAACTAGTCTAGGAATATGCCCCGTTAAATCCCTGATAAAATTCTCTCTATCTGAAATGGTTTCCTGTGCTATCCCATGAAAGTGTTGTACTAACACATCTTCTATATCTTCATGGGAATTAAGAAGATTACCTCCTTCGTCCTTGATCGAAGAGATCCTATTATGAGATCTATTCGCTATGGTTGATCCGTGGAAAAATCTAGTTTTACACTCCCCTTCTTTCAGCCATTGAACTCTAGATTTTTGTCTCCAAAATATTTCCTCTTGTTTACATAATTTCTCCCAGTCTTGATGGTGTTTGGTGACTTGATCGTTTCTAACTTGATCAAAGCCATCCATGATAAGGGTTTGATTGAGTTCCTGCATTTTATCCTCAATAGATTTTTTTGTTGCAAAAATATTTCCAAATTCATTCTTGTTGCAATATTTAAGTTTGAGCTTGATGTGCTTTAGTCTTTTGTGTATCTGGAACATTCTTGTGCCTTGAATATGCAGATCTTCTATCCACCATTTTGCAATGTTGTTGATGAAATCTGGGTGGGTGAGCTAGATATTCTCAAATCTGAAAGGTTTTTTCTTGGGGGTACCAATGCCCTGAACCTCAAGTTGAACAGGCCAATGGTCCGAGCCTCCAAAGGGGAGAATTCTAGCTATCATTTCCTTGTTGGTGAACATAAGGTCCTCTGAGATTATGAATCTGTCTAACTTGGAGGCTGCTCAAGACTCTCCTCCTCTTTTGTTGTTCCAAGTAAAGAGACCATTACTCATGTCAGTATCAACAAGCTTCATATTATCTATAAAAGTTTGAAATACTGAAGAGTCTCTGCTTAAAGTTCTGGTTCCCCCTTTTTTCTCTAAAAGTGATTTTATCATGTTGAAGTCCCCACACAAGATCCATGGTACATCTACATGTCTGTCTCTAAGCTCCATAAGAGAATCTAGAAACCTGAGTTTATCATCCATTCTTTGAGGGCCATAACATTCGTGACCAGATAGGTATCCCTATCTCCCACCAGCTGAATAACCACTGATAAATAATTTCCAGATGCCTCAGCATCTATTATGCTAGTCTTTTGGGGGTTCCAAAGAGTAAGTATGCCCCCTGTTGTGTTATCTTCTTTGACTTCTAGAAACTCAAATCTATTGAGCCATTTGCCGTGAATTTCTTTTATTTTTTGAATGGAACATTTAGTTTCCTAGATAAAGATCATATCCGAAGCTTCTTGTTTCATTCTATTACTAAGTATTCTTTGGTTTTTTTTACTACCTAGACCTCTGATATTCCAAGATGTGAACTTCATTATTAAAGATTCGTAAAGGAGTAGCTGGTTAGATATTTCAGCTTACCTGAATCTATCATTAGCTTTCCACATTCCATCAATAATTCGTTCTACTTTTTCCTACCTTTTTTCTTTCCTGGGTTCCTAGGTGCTAATCCAGGTGTGATTTTCATAGTTTTCACACCTTCGTTTCCCTGCCTTTCATTTTTGCTTTGCCTTTCCAGCCCTTTAGCCTGAGTTTTCCATAGGAACAACTATTTTACTCTATTGAACTCTTCTTGCGGTAATGAGTCTACCCCACCTATGGTCCCTTGTTTTAAGAACCCTTCCAGATCTAGGTGTTCCTTGTCAAGAATCTCCTGCAGTTCATGATCCTCCATTTCCATCTCACTCTGGGTCATTTCTTGGTCCATCTCCAGTTCTACATTGCTCATCATAATCTCTTTCTGTTTATTAATATCCTGTGTTTGTACACTATCTTCTTCTTTCTCCTTCTCCACTGGACTTCCTTTCATTACCTATTCTGCTTTTGTTATCTCTTCTTCTTCTTTGAGTACTTGGAACCTGTTCAGACTAGCCTGTTGCCCTTCTGTTTGATGATGCTTTGGCCCCCTCTTGCCCCCTTTTCCTCTATGTACCACTTTGTGAAATCCTTCAATATCTTTCATTGTGGTCGCTTTACTTCTGTTCTCTATTTTATTGAGAGGGCAGTCTCTAAATAGGTTCCCATGCTTATGGCACCTCTGAAATCTAAAAGGAATATGTTCATAGTCTACTGTTTGCACCGATTCTTCATCAAATACTTCCAAGATGACCTCATCTGACAGAGCTCCAGAGAGATCCATCTCCACACATATTCATGCGAAGGAAGTGTACTTTCCCCTTCTGGTGGCCTTAGAAGCTTTGACAAAATTCCCTAATGTGTTTCCTATGGCAGATGATGATTCCGTTTGCCAGTAATCAAGAGGTAGAGAGTAGAGTCTTACCCAGACCGGCACCAAAGTGAAATTTTCATGCTTCGAGACAAAATTCATCATCCACGGTCACATGTAGAGGCTTGTTGCTGCATAGAAGTAGGGCCCTCCTTCAAACACCCTATCTTTATCCTCAATATTTGTAAAGACCACAATGAAGAAACCCTTTGACTCAAGATGTAGGTCAATGCTTCCTTTTGGTTTCCAGTTGTATTTAATCCATGTCTGTAAAGCCTTTTCAGTGGGCCATAATCCCATGAATTTGCAAATGATAGCATATGTTTGCATGTGGTTTCTATGCACCTGTAGAGTAGGACCATTTAAGACTACTCTGGGTGTGACCTCAGCTTTGGGTTTACATGGCCCCTTTTGTGCTTTATTTTTCGCTCCCTGTTCTTTGTCTTCTTCCTCATTTTCTCTGTTGCTGTTATTCTCCCTTGGCTTGTTTAAGTCTTGCTCCTCTTTCATGTTTCTTATCCCTTCACCTGAAGGACATCTGACACTCTCTATTGGTTTCTTACCATGGATAGTGTTATGAAACTATCTCACAAAAAGATAGAAAAGATAGATCAATGCCTTAGAATTCAGCCTCTTCGAGGGGGAAACCTCCTTTACATTACATAAATGAAAAATCCTTGGATGATTCAAACGACAAAACCTCCTTTCTATATATAGGAGTCTAAGGAGTTACAATATAACCCAGCTTACCTAACAATAATAATATAAAGCCACAAAAATAACAATAGAGGGATTCTATGGGGCACCAATATGGGGACAATAGGGGCACAACAATATTAATAAGGGATACAACTACAATAGTAATGGGGTAATTACTAGTATTATAAGGACCTAACATGCCCCTCTCCTTCAAAAAAGTGTTGTCCTCAACGCTTAAGTAGTTCTAGATGCTTCTGTATAAAATTCTCATCCTCACATATGGAATCTTCATCGGATAAGTTCTTCCACTTGATGAGATACTCTGAAATTGATCGATTTCGTAGCTGCCGACTTCTTGTTTTTGTGACTGCTTCCGGTTTCAATATAATTTTTCCTTCCTCATCAAGTTCTGGAAATATTGTTTGAACTGGGAACTTGTTGCCTATAACCTTCTTTAAACATGAAACATGGAAAACTGGGTGCACTCAAGAAGTTGCAGGAAGCTCCAATTTGTATGCCATAGTACCAATATTTTACAACAGCTTGTACGGACCATAATACTTTGGTGATAATTTATTATCCTTCTTAGCTTGCTTGAGGGACATTTGTTTATATGGTTGCAGCCATAGGAATACCCAATCACCTAAATCAAAACTTCTTACACTACGATGTTGATCTGCCTATTGTTTATTCTATTCTGTGCCAACACGAGGTTATCCTTTAAGAGTTGGAGGACTTGTTTTTGATACTCGATGTGATGTTCCACTACTTGAACCTTAGAATTTTCTCTTAAATATGATGTGATGGATGGTGGCTGATATCCATAAAGTGCCATAAATGGGGTCATTTTTGTTGCTGTATGGAAGGA
>APFE031740925.1:218913-239736 GCA_000404065.3 Pinus taeda | reverse complement strand
TCAATGTGCTCGATTATTGAACCCTTTTGTTTGAGACTTATCAATTGACTAAAAAAGGTGTTGCTTTTTGTATCCTCATAATGTGCTATCAATTCTTCCGTAAAAATTGCCCAAGTGATAAATTGTTTACGAGAGCAAAGCCATTGATACCATACAAACTGATTTGGTTCCAAATATAAAGTTGCAATACGTACCTTTTTTGTGTTTTGCACATTATTGAGATTGAAAAATTGCTCCATTTGTAATATCCATGTTGCAGGATCCTTGCCATCAAACTTTCTCATATCGATTTTTGGAATATGGTGGGTCTTCGATCCAAAATTAGAGTCTATGGAATCATAATTAACATTTCTTTTGTTCTCATCATGAGTTTCCTTTACTACCCTTTCACCATTAGTGACCATTTCTTGTAGTAACTTATTCATGTTTATCCTCAATTCTTCCATCTTATCATCCATGCCATCTATTTTAGCATCCATGCCATTCATCTTAGCTTCCATGCCATCCATCTTAGCTTCTACGCCTTTCTTTAAACAATCCATCTTAGTTTCTACACCTTTCTTCAAACCATCCATCTTAGCTTCTACATCTTTCTTTAAACCATCCATCTTAGATTCTGTTACTTTTTGTGCAAGTGACACTTGTTGCACTTGGTCTCGTAATTTTGATACATCATGTTTCATTTATTCCTCTTCTACATGAGTCATGCTAGAGATTTCAGGTTGCTTAGTAGGTGTTTGCATTTTCTTTCCTTGGGGCATTAATTACCGATAATAATACTGCCCTTTGAATTCCTTCAAACTAATTTTTCAAACCAAGCTTATGCAAAAATTAAAAAAAAAAACTACACACCTTTTTTCACTTTGTAGGAGCTTGATATTGAATCTGATGTATCTCTGTAATTTCGGATCATCCAGTTCTAAAATTTTGACCTATAGTAGCCCTATGTGTCCTCTTTCCAATGTCACCAGTCTAATCCAAATTGGATTCTCCAAGGGAGAGTTATGCCAAATCTCCCACAGTGACCTGATTATAGACTAGTTCAGTAGAGTGAACTTGTATGACATGCCATGAGTCATTGTTTCGACCCCTGGCTCTGAAAAATATATACAAGAAACTACAGTCTTTCCTTTTTCTGTACCTTCTTACGAAATTTCAATCCGATGCTCAAAAAGAAAGTTATGATGATTTTCCCTAGGTCACCTATTTGGAATGTAATTCAGGAGTCTACAAAAATACCAACTTCCTTAGATCATATCTCCGCAAATATAGCGCGAAAAGTTCTGAAATTCGGATCCGATGTTCAGTACGATTTTGTCTCAAATGGGTTTTCTTTTTCACTTCTGAAACGTCGCAGAAAAAAAAAAAAAAAAATTATAGCGAAACTTCCACGATGACCTATTCGGAGCAGTGAAATCCTAGAATCCAAAGCTCTGATACCAAATGTTATGAAACCAGCTCACAAAAATATAGAAAAGACAGATGAACGCCTTAGAATTCAGCCTCTTTGAGGGGGAAACCTCCTTTACATTACATAAATGAAGAATTCTTGGATGATTCAAATGACAAACCTCCTTTCTATATATAGGAGTCTAAGGAGTCACAATATAACCCAGCCGACCTAACAATAATAATGTAAAGCCACAAAAATAACAATAGAGGATTCTATGGGGCACAATAATAACAATATGGGGACAATAGGGGCACAATAATATTGATAAGGGATACAACTACAATATTAATGGGGTAATCACTAGTATTATAGGGACCTACGAGCTAGCCACTGCCTACTTGTAGGAGGGAGTGGAGCTCCCTCTTTTGCGCCCTTCCATAGAGTTCAACACCTGCAGACGCCTAAAAACCCTAGCTCTTCGACCTTCGTGTCCCTAGAGAACTATCTGAATGCTCACAATAGACTCTACAATATGAGGATTATCAATTACATTTTCCACTTTTTGACCTTCACTTTGTTGAAAGGTGAGAATTTAGTAAGGTGTGTTTTTTATTTATTGTGAATTGATAACCTGTTAGAATAATTTGAGTGAGATTTAAAATTAAATTTAATTGTTGTTATAAATAAAATTATAGATTACAATTTGTAGATAGATAATGAGAAATTTATGCAAAACAAAGACTCCACAAGAACAAAAACTTACTCATGAGTATTATTATAATGGTCAAAAATAATTTAAAAAAATTACTAAAATAGTCAAAATTACATATAATAAAAATGGACGTAAATGAATATAACAAGAAATTATATATATAATATATATATATATATATATAATATCTTTTATGAGGAATAGAGTTGAGGGAGTGGGGTGAGGAGGCTAAACCCTTGCTGCCTTTGCCACTGGTTCATGCCTTTGCTTCTTGAGCAAGGATTCGGTGGCTTTCTCACGCAGACGAGGTGGATTGCTAGTTTGATGTTTGTGGGGTCATGGAGTGTTGAGGGATCGGGGGTGTGGAGTTTAGCTAATCGCCTTTGTCCATGATTCGCGCCATTGCATCTTTGTTGGCTCTCTCGTGGCTTCTGAATGCTGTTGTCTATGCTCAATGGTTGTTACTGTGCATGGGTTTTAGTTTGCCTACTTCGGGGGGAGCGAGGGAGGAGTGGCTACCCCGGTTGCCTCTTCCTCCGGTTCATGCCAGTCATCGTTGTTTTATTTCATGCTCGCTTGTGTAGTCCAACATCGGGATTCTGTTGTTCATGGTCCAGATGGTGCGACATTTATCATCACCACCATGGGCACTTTCGTGGGACTGCACTACTGATTTGAGGTTGTAGCAGGGTCTGGGTTTCACCTTGTTTTTTACTACAGGCCTGACCCAGGGCATTACAGTTTTCTGGGTTTGTCGGATATTGTTTTGCCTCTTTGGGGTTTTTTGGGCACCTGTTTTTTCAGGATTGCTGGGTTTTTTCAAACCTAATTATTGTAATTATTTTAAGCATGTTTTTTGGGCTTTTTATGGGCACTCCTTTTGGATTTTTCCACATGCCCACTATTCTTCATATGTTTTTTTCATCTACAACATGTAATTTTTTTGTTTATCAATGAAAATTATGGTTTTTCTACACGAAAAAAAAATTAATGCACTTATATTTTTTTTTAATTTGTTCACAATTTTTTTTCATTATAACATAAAAAATAAAATAAAAATGATAAAGAAAAATTATAAGCCAATTAAACAAAGTATTATAATAATGATGTATAATTATTTTCTATATTCTAAACTAAGAGATGCCCTAACTACTTTATCATATCATTAACATAGTATTTAATCCATTAAAATAATGAAATATTTATTATAATTTATAAATAAAATAAAAATTAATTTAATTATTTTTTATTATTTAAACTTTTTTATTGTGTTAAGAGGTGTTTTATCTCAGTTGTTGGATGATGAGGATATTGTATGTAAACTATTTAGTCAATAAAAATTTAAATAAATAATTAATAGTTTATCATTAGTGTGATTTTTGGGCTTCAGTTTTTGATAACCCATGGTTTTGCCCATGATATTTGTTATGATGAAATCTATTTAAAGGCTTGAGAGAATCCATTATTAAATGCAACTTGCAAGAGTACTAGGTTAGATCCATCTTAGCTCTGAATTTAATCCTTATCAGAACCTAATATATCCTATTTAAACTGGATCTAAGCTAATTCTATAAATGATTATCTTATTTCAATATATAAATATTATATATATATTATATATTATATATAATATAAACACATTTACTATCAATTTATTTTATACGAAATGAACATTTATTAGTCCTTCCTATGGAGCCACTAGAGCACTCGTCAAAGTGTGTTGACTTTTAGATTATTTTGTTGTTGTTTTACAATTTTAACAAAAATGCTCAACGTTTCTATTTTCCCATAAATTCAAAAGTAATTTTGTAATTTTTTAAAATCTCATTTCTAATTTTCCATTGGCTAAGCAAGCTCTAATGGAACATAATTCCGGTAGTGGAGAAAATTTCTGACAGATCATTTAAAAATAATTAAAAACTAATTTTTTGAGTGGCGATTTAGTTGCTAATTACTATGACACTGACATTATGCCAAAACCTATAGGGTTGGCCCAAGGGTGACTAAACAAATTTCCATAACTATGCAAATTTCCATAACTCTGCACAAGAAAAAAGTACAGAAAAAAGAAATAAGTGTTGAATAAATATCTATTTAAAACATGGTGCAGAATGCAGAAATGTAAGAAAAAAACACTTTCTTCCTGCACAACTCAGCACTCTGGGCCACTAACCATATATTAATTTTCTAAATGCAAAGCTATAAGTAAAAAGATGCCACTGCATCGCCAAAAAAAATTCTCATATGCGGAGGGCCTGCCTGGTGACGAATCTGCGTAGCAACTCGAAAGCCTTCATCGGACTCCCAAAATTTCCCTGATTGATGCTTCCTTTTCGTTGCATTGTAAAGAGATCTACGATATAAATGGATGTTTATATAAAACACTCGAATCAAACTAATCATGATTAAATTAAGCGACTCATTAGTCTTTTTCTCGACTATCACGTTAGGTTTTGAGGATCTCACGAGCTTCAATGAAAATACTAAACGATTCTTTGTGAATTTTATTAAAATATAACGTGCAAAGATCATTACAAGACAGATCACATACCACACTCGATGGCCATTGCCACTGGCTACAAAGCTGAAACCAGGTAGAGACCACTTGAAAGTTATAAGATGTTGGAACCGTATATAAAATATAGGGGTTTTTTAAGTATAATTTTCTAAACTTAACATTAAATTTTATTGTGTTTAGAAGTGTATTTTACAACTCAGTATGATGTGTAAGTTTGACTGTCTATCATTAAAGTTGAATTTTTGCTAATGTCTTTTAAAAAAAATAAAAAAAAAAATAATTAATTTAAATACTTTATATAGTTATTCAAATTCAATGTATATGATAAAATAACTAATAATTGAAAGAAATATTATCTTTAACAAAAAAAATTACCACATTAGAATTCTAAATGAAGTAAAATTTTAAACATCTTTACTCTTTACTAGAGTCAGTTCTATTTCGACACAAAATAAAAAGTAAAATAAAGTAAAAAGGTTATTTCAATATAAAGAATAAAAAAAATATTTCTCCAAAATCTTTTTAGAGAGTAAAATTTGAGCAAAATTTGGCAACTAGAATTAAAGGGATCTATACTAGTTTCTCTCATACATTCATGCGCTTTCTTGCAGGGAAACACATTCTCTGAAAGCTAAGGCATACATTTTTTATGCATATTATGGGTTAAAGCAATGAGGAATTGTTGGAGTTAAGTGAAACCAATACATTACAAGCATGAGCATTTGAGGATGTGTACTTGAACTCGTGAACAGTTGTGGTATTTTGATGCATTAGCAAATTTGAGTTTAAAAGAGGACTGGATCTAATATAAGGAATCTTCAGATACCTGACAAATTTTCACATGGCTATTATAAGATAAATTATGTTGTCTTTGTTAAGGCTAGGGAAGCATAGCAAATAAAATACATTATAGACAACAAACAAATATTATAGACAATAGATTTTGGAGAAATAAAAATCCTATTTACTATTACAGTCTGGGCCTTGGCTTGTTTTCCTTGGCGAGAGAAAATACAAATGTATAGAACATGAAGAAGCATATAGAATTCTACATGTGAAACACAGTGAGGTTACAAGTCAATGAAGGTGGATGGGAGTCGGTTTAGTGTCGGTGTTATTGTCCAAGATTGGTTGCCGACAGCGAGGTCGACGCTGGAGTCTTTATGACAGCGTCACATTTAACATTCTCCCACTTGAAGCCGAATGAAGAATCCTGAATCAAGTTATACCGATTCCTACCATGCCTCTACATAACTCATGTTTATTCCCAGGTAGAATTTTCGTGAGCATATCAGTAAGGTTCCTATCTTTATGGATCTTTTTCAAGGATAATTGTCCTTCCTCCAACACATGCCGGATCCAATGGTACCTTAAGTCAATGTGCTTGGTTTTTGAGTGAAATTTTGGGTTTTTCACCAAGTGAATGACACTCTGACTATTACAATGTAGCACATACTTTTCCTATTTTATTCTTATCTCTCCTAGGAATTGTTGCATCCACAACATCTCTTTACAAGCTTCTATTGTGTCTATGTACTCTACTTTTGTTGTAGAGATAACTACTATTCTTTTTAGCCTTGACACCCAAGTTACTGTTGCACCTGCAAATGTATACAAATAACCTGTAGTGGACTTTCTGGTGTCCATATCTCGAGCCATATATGCATCTGTAAATCCTTCAAGCACAATCTCATTATGACCAAAACAAAACAATAATTACTAGTACGCTTGAGATATATCATAATCCATTTTACTGCTTGCCAGTGTTGTTTGCATGGATTGGTAAGAAACTTGCTCACTACTCCCATTGAATATGCAATGTCTGGTCGTGTGCATACCATGGCATACATCAAACTGCCAACTACTGAAGCATAAGGAATCCTGCTCATCTCTTCCTTCTCCTTGTCATCACTAGGACATAATTCAATACTCAGCTTGAAGTTGGTTGCAAGGGGTGTACCAACTAGCTTGACATCCTTCATATTAAACCTGTTAAGCATCTTCGTGATATATTTTTTTTGTGACATCCACAAACTTTTTTTCCTGTCACGCGTAATCCTCATGCCAAATATCTGTTGTGCTAGTCCCAAATCCTTCATTGCAAATTTGTTGCCCAAATCTTTCTTCAACCTATTGATCTTATTCTTATCATGCCCAGCAATCAACATGTCATCCTCATATAAAAATAATATGATATACTTTCCTTGATCATACCTCTTGATATAGACACAATGGTCATCTTCCAACCTATGAAATCCATGTTCCAACATGAATGAATCAAATTTCTTATACCATAGTCGAGGTGCCTGTTTCAACCCATAGAGACTCTTCTTCAACCTTCAAACAATGTCTTCTTTGCATTTTTCTATGAAGCCTTCTGGTTGCTCTATATAAATTTCTTCCTCCAATTCATCATGAAGGAAAGCAGTTTTTACATCTAACTTTTCACAATCTAAGTCTAAAGTAGCAGCAAGACCAACAATAACTTTAATGGATGACATTTTAACAACAAGTGAGAAACTTTCAGTGAAGTCAATACCTTCTTTTCGGGCAAATTCTTTCACCACCAAGCTTGCTTTATACCTTTCCTTGTTTTCTTCACCTTCTTGCTTAATCTTGTAAACCCATTTGTTTTGTAGAGCCTTTCTTCCTTTGGGAGGTTTACCAACTGCCAAGTTTTATTTTCCAACAAAGAGTTCATTTCTTCTTCCATTGCTTTCTTCAATTCTTTGTTGTGCTCAACTTTACAAGCTTCTTGAAAACAATTAGGCTCAACTTCATCAATCAACAAAACATAGTTTGAAGGAGGATACCTTTGTGAAGGCTTATGAGGCCTAGAAGATCTGCAAACCAGCTGTAGTGGTGCATTATCAGGTTGAATCTCCTATAAAGGCTCCTGCAAGATTCCTTCTTCTTGGTGTTCTTCATTTTCCACTTGTTGTTCTTCCTGCTCCTGAATTTGTTGTCCATTTTTTTGCATTGGTGGGATGTCTTCATATTGGTCTTCAAACATGTCAATAACTTTCTTGACCTCCAACTCACCTACACTCCTCTTAAACATTTCTGACTCATTAAATATAACATCCCCACTTCTAATAATTTTATGTTTGACTAGATCCCATAGACGATAACCAAATTCTTCTTTTGCATATCCCAGAAAAATGTATTTCATAGATTTATCATCTAGCTTAGTTCTATTTTCTTTGGGAATATGTACAAATTCTTCACTTCCAAAAATTTTCAAGTGAGAATAATTCAACTTCTTACCAGTCCAAACTTCTTCGGGGATACTGCCATCCAAGGTTGTAGTTGGAGATCTATTTATGAGGTAGTAAGCGATCATGACTACTTCATCCCAAAAATTCTTCTCCAAACTAGAATCGGAGAACA
Source organism: Pinus taeda (assembly GCA_000404065.3). Classification (NCBI taxonomy): domain Eukaryota; kingdom Viridiplantae; phylum Streptophyta; class Pinopsida; order Pinales; family Pinaceae; genus Pinus; species Pinus taeda. The sequence continues at coordinate 231,723 of APFE031740925.1, read as the reverse complement.
TACTTCACACCTTTTCCATAATGGTGTTATTCATCCTTTCTGTGACACCATTCTGTTGAGGAGTACTAGGCACATTCTTCTCATGCTTTATGCCAAACCTGTTACAATATTCCTTGAATGCATTTGAACAATATTCTCTACCATTAGTTGTTCTCAAACACTTGAGAAATTTGTTAGTCTCTCTTTCAACAACAACATGGAATTTTTGAAATATTCCAAACACTTCACTTTTACTTTTCATAGGATATGCGCAAACCTTCCTAGATGCATCATCTATAAATGTTACAAAATATGATGCTCCTCCTAATGATTTGATGTTAACAGGCCCAAACACATCTGAGTGTATAAATTCTAACACATGTTTCTTTCTATCATGGCCACCTCTAAGGGATGAAGCCCTTCTTTGTCTACCATATATACAATTCTCACAAAGATCAAAATTGTAGGATTTCAAACCTGGCAATAAATTTTTACCAACAAGGATTTTTAAGCCCTTCTCGCTCATGTGACCAATTTCCTTCTTCTGTGGTAGCAACCAAATCTAATTTTCCTACCAGTTCCTTCAAAGTGTATAATGTTCCTGTCTTGGGTCCTTTGGCCACGACCAATGCTCATTTGCTAATTTTTCAGCCTCCTTTTCCAAAGCTTGTGAAATAGCCTTCATCATCTAGTCATCCCATAGAGTTCAAACTCATGCACATTTCTGGTACATCCCTGACTTGTTTCAAAAATATATCTTGTCCATCCTTCATCTTGATCTAGACATCTCACACTCCAACAATACTGCAAAAATGATTATTCCCCAAATGCAGTCTACCATAATCACCAGGATTATATGCAATAAAACTATTTTTGCATGGGGTTACATGGTGATATGCCCCAGAGTCAAGGATTCAATCAAAGCTACTGCTAGATGTATATACACATGCATCCTCTACTTAAACAGTAAACAACACATCACCATATGTGGCTACAACAGTAGTCGAACCTTCATTTATGCTAGATGACTTGTGATTTGTACTAGCCAGTCTCTGATTCTTTTGTCCTTTCTTCCAGAATTGACATTCTTTCTTCATGTGCCTGGGTTTGCCACAATGAAAGAAGATGATCCTACCCCTCCTAGATTTTGATCGGCCTCTCGATCTTGATCACCCTTATCGGCCTTGATCAATTCTCCTACCACGATCAGCTAGAGCTAAAGCTTCTCCTCCATGGTTTTGTGCAAGTGAATTGCATCATAGCTCCTCATTCATTAAACTACTGCTAACATCATCAAACTTCAGGGTCCTTGCAGTTGCTGAAGTGCTCATAGCTACAATTAAATTTTCTCAACTGTCTGGCTTAGAACACATTAACAAAATGGCTCTAATTTCATCATCTAGAATGATTTTAACATAGGCAAGTTGATTAATAATGATATTAAATGCATTCAAGTGCTCAGAAACTGAAGCACCCTCCTTCATATTGAGATTATAAAGCTGCTTCATCAAGAACACTTTGTTTGATGTCGTGTTTTTCTCATATAGATCATGGAGCTTCTTCCATAATCCTTCTATCGTCTTTTCTTCAGACACATTGAAATACACATTCTTTGCTAGATATTGGTGGACTCTTGCAATCACCTTTCTATCTATTTTATTCCACTCTTCCTTTGTCATTGATAAGGGTTTCTTTGTTGTTCCCTCAATCGACAAATATTGATCATTTAAAATCAATAGGTCCTCCATTTGTGATTCCCATAAGGCAAAATTAGCCCCACTTAACTTCTCCATATGTGTAAGATGTCTTCATTCTCAATAAAATTCACCCCTCCACTTAAAATAAAACTTTAATTATTACCCTTTTTACCAAAATCAATTTTTTTAAAAAAATATATATATATTCCTAGCATATAATACTAAACTTTTATTTTTTCAAAATATCAAATCTTATAACACATATCACATTTGGGCTTTCGAAATAAAACATGATCACTTTTCCATTTAATAAAAAGTTCACATATAATAATGAACTTTCTTCAAAATATCCAAACTTATAAGACATACCCATTTCCACTTCCTTGATAAAGGTATAAAGAGAACTTAGGACGGACGAGAGGAACCCAACCATTCTTCTCGGTAATTGATTGACCATGCCACCTGTGTTTCCATCCAGCGTTTTTGAAGGTAGCATATATATCCTGAAACACGCGGTAGTGAATTGGTTACACTTGTACCATTCCCAGCTCGCCTGCAACACTAGATTCGTGGGTCGATTTAAAGGGATCGGCTCTCTATTTTATAATAGGCCTTATAGGCCCTCTCTTGCAGAATTGAAGAGAATCAAACCGCCCCATAAAATCGCTTCCAACAGCTGCAAACAATGTCGAGCAGTGACAGTAACGTGCACCAAGAAAATGTGAATCAAAACAACTTCTTATTTATCTTTGTCTAAGATTTTTAGAATCTGATAGAGTTTCAAGTCCACCAAATAATCAAGAAAGACCGTCATCCGTCTGGCTTGTCGATGCGCTGATTCTTTCAGTTGTGGCATACAACGACAATCATAGCAGGAACTTGAAACGTTGAACGCCACATTCAGCTTGCTAGAAATGGCGATCTATCAATTTCTGAAAGAAGACAAGCTGCGAAAACAAGGCTTCGAGATCGGCTGAAAGCAAGTTCTCTTGATGTTGACAGAAGCTTCGATGAGGATACCCATGACTCCTCGAATGTGGATAAGAACCTGGCCTTTCATTTTACTCAAGGTGTTTCCATGGATGACATAAACGGGAACAACCTTTTTAGCTACAATGAAAATGCCTTTTTAGTTAAGATGGAGGAAGAAGTGTTGAAGTCACGATTGCCGTTACATCAAAACCCACTTGTGTTAGTAAACAGAGACTTTGCTAATGTTAAGTGTATGTTACGATAACCCGCAGGTGTTAGTAAACAGACACCTCACTAGTGTTAAGTATATGCCATGAAATACACAGGGGCGTTAGATCAACATCGTCATTAATGGGGAGCGCAACGATCTCCTCCTGAACACGAGTCAGGGGTGTTTCGAACTCAAGACCTTTTGGCTCTGATACCACTTGTTGGAATCACGATTGCCATTACACCAAAACCCGCAGGTGTTAGTAAACAGACACATTGCTAGTATTATGCATACGCCAAAAAACACACGAAAACGTTAAATAACACCACCATCAATATGGGTAACACAACCATAAGAATATGATCCAAAGCCAGAGGTCCATAGAACCACGGTTAGCATTTTGCTTTCTAATGGCATGGACATGAAGAGTATGAAGAGTAAATTGAGTAGTATTCGGATTCGTCTCACGGAGTTCAAACTCGAGACTCCTGGTTCCACTGAAGACCTTCCGGAAGGGCCTATAATGATGAATATTTTGAATAAAAGCAAAAATCAAAAGGATTTCCAAAGCTAGGTTGTGTGCTTAATCTTTGATAAGCGTATGCATGTGTCTACTCTCATACCTATTAGGCATAAACCTAGGTAGATTTTCTCGCACGCGGAACACACTCCTCCTAACATTTTTCACTTATTATGCAATTTCGAAAATATTATGCATCCAAATAGAAAATGAAGGAACCATGTGGGCTATGGCTGAAACAATTTATTTTATTTTATTTTATTTTGGGAATTTTCGCTATTTTCTGTGTAAAATTTGGCATAGTTACACTACTTTGTTAAATTATGTTAGTTAAATTGTACAAGTTTTGAAAATAGTATTTTAATGAGACTACAATTTTGTTTCGAAAATAGTGGAAATTCTGGCAAGATTTTGAACAAAATCTGGCAGAAATTTTCGGAAACTTGGATTATAACTATCAAAATTTAAGATTTTAGGTGCCCCAAAGGTTTTGATGGTGGTGAATCCATTTCCATCATTAAAAAAAAAGATTTAAACACTCTTATAGAGGTTTTTGTTTTTAAATGGCACATTCTAGCGAAAAATAACTTTCCAGGCAAATTTGTGGCATCAGTAGACAACACCCTTTTAAAAATGTGAAACGGTCAAATAAATTTGCAATTGGCAATAAATCAAAGGTGATGTTATCAATAAATCATGATTACAAGTCATGGATTGCCCCTGTCATTTTCTTCTACCAAACTTTCCACACCACCAACTAGAGAGACGATAACTTTATGGTAGCTACGCTAGTACCCTATATATACAACGCCTACTATACTTAACACAATTGTGTGATATGCGCATTACCATTATAAGCTCAATTGCAATTCGTTTTATTGAAGTTATATTGTTTTAACTTGTCTCCCAACAATTTGCAATGGGGCAAAGAACACTCACAACTTTCGTTTGGATGACAACGACAATAACATTATTAACAGTTAATTTCTATCTTCAAGGTAACATGTCACTCCCACAATTAATCTACAATATCACCATGCACATTTGTTATAAAATTGTTGTTATTTTGATAATTGTGGAAGGTACGACAATGTTTGTCAAGATCCAATGCTAATACATAGGTAGGTGGCAGACATTCTAGGTGGCAGGAAGCAATTAGGACATGACGAACTTGAGTTCGAATTTGCCAACCATTATCGGAGGCTTTCATGTGTGGAAGTGGTTATATGTGTTCTTACTTTGCAACTTCACACATACAACTGTTTTTGGAGGCTCTCATTATATGGAGGTGGTTATATGTGTTCTTACTCCGCACCTATGCACAATTAGGAATTACAATGGATTTGCGAAATTCAAGAAAAATAAATCGAAAAAGTGATCCAGATTTCTAAAGGAACAAAATGAAATACATATATAAACAGAAACATAATGATACAACAAAAATAGAACTCCAGTTCATTAATAATAAAATACTAAAAATTGTTTGCATGAAGAATGGAAATAAACTAGCTCACGTGATGGTAGCTTATCTCTGAGAAGAGATGTGGCATATACATGTCTTATGAAATGTGTTACAATGAGGCTCGAATGCCTATTTATTATTGATAAATAATGGAAAACCCTAAATAGCCAAAAACCTAACCCTAGGAGATGAAGTGTCAAAAGTCAATGGGCCCCATTGGGGTAAATTGGTGCATCAACTTCTCGAGGTCATAACTTTAACATACAATCTTCATTTGATGTGTATGATACCTCACTAGAAATATCTAATTGAGGAATACAACTTTCAACTACAAAACCCTACAATATGCTTCTCGTTTACCTGTTTTCCAAAAAAATCATCCTTTAGGGCCTCAAAACGGCTCTTGAAGTTCAAGACTAGAAAAATTGCCAAAAATAGTAAATTATGCTACAATTAAGGAAATTGAAAGAAAAAATGATGGGGGTCCAAGTAGAATAGGACGGTGGCCACCAATATCCACCTGGATAAGTCCTCCCCCCTTAGGAAGCAATTGTCCCCATTGCGTTGAGTGCTTCCATGAGATGGGGAAACTTTTGTTGAACTTGGTCTCTAGTGAGTCACTTGCCTTGGTGCTGAAGTTGATCAAATTTGACAACTCGATATAATAGGATTGTCTACTAGCGAGTGTTCTTGATCTACATGTCCATGATCCAATCAGTTGTGTCTTGTTCCATGTAGTCTGGGTTTACCTCTGCTGGTGTGACTGGTTCTGCAATGTTTGATGTGTCCAGTAATGGTGGAAAGTATGGTTGAAGGCGGTATACATTGAACACTGAGTGCAAGCCAAGGAATGGGGGAATGTTGAGCTCAAAAACATTATCTTACATAGTCTTGGTGATGTTGTAAGGCCTATATCAGAGTGGTTTGAGCTTTCGATGGGCTCCAATAAGGCATTCTTTTTGCAAATGCAACCAAAATTTGTCACCCACCTGAAATATGGAGCACCCAATGTTGATCATGTCGTTGTTTGTATTTGGAATTGGATTTCTCCAAGATGTCATGAACCTGTTAGTGGATGTGCTAAATGCATTCAATAAACCTGGTGGCTTTGTCATATTTGAATTCAACATGGACATATTCTTCCAGCATAGTTGCAAAAGGCAGTGCAACACTAAGGGGGCATAATGGTTGAAATCTCGGACCCACTTCAAAGGGGCTATGGTGAGTCAAGCTATGGAGAGTTCTATTATAGTTTTGTTACATAGAGGGAAGACTCTCATCCCATTTGTGGTTTCTTAGAGTTGTACATGTGTAGTATGTGCACAATCATCATGTTGACGACTTTTGTCTAGCCATCAGTGTAGGGCTGGAATGCAATTGACGTGGTGAGCTAGATTTCCAACAATGACCAAAGGATTGTCCCAATCTTATATAATGGTCTGCGGGATCCCAAATTTTACCCACACTCATTCAAAGAATTATTTGGAAATGGCCTCTGTTCTGATACTCTTCTTGCAGGCAACCAATATGGCCATCTTAGAAAATATGTCGATGACCACAAATACACAATCGTTGCCATGCTTGGTAGAAGGAAGGCCAAACATATACTCCATGGAGATGGATTCCCAAGGCTAACTAGGAGTAGGCATAAAAGTATGCAAGTCTTTCTTCTTAATAGTTGGCTCAGCAATGGCATAGGCAGTGTAAGATCTGATGTATTTTCCAACATCCCATTGGAGATTTGGAAAATAAAAATATTTGTGCAATATGGCCACAGTTTTCTCTATACCAAAGTGTCCTGCGACCCAACTATAGTGCACCTCCTAAATCATCTTGGGACATTGTTGTAGTGGCTACAACCACCCTCCAAAATTTTGCCTTAGCATGTTTTGGAGCCTCCCTACCAACCTTTCACAGCACTTTTTCTTGCTTTGTTAAGTACTCAAGCTTCATGTGCTTTCCTCACACAAAGGCAGCCTATTGATCACAGTTGATCCATTCCCCTCACAAGCTGCTCACCTGGACTTGGTCTAGCTGCAGGCTGAGTAGCTTCCCCTTGAAAATTACGCATTTCTGGAGGGAAACCAGCCTTCCCTCAAGGAATTACACAATCCTCTCTGACAGCCTGCTGGGCTCCAAGATTGCGCAATCCTGCTAGCCAACCCTCCCAACAGGATTTGCACAAATTTTCCAAGCAACAGGTTGTTCAACCCAAGATTTGTGCAAATATGGGTAGCAATCAGTTGCTCTGCCTAGAAATTATGCAAACCTCCTAGGCAGTCAGCCCAGCTCCCAACCAGGAATAAGCATTTTTCCCAAGCAGTTGAGTAGTTGCATGCATGAACAGTCGGTTGACTAGTTCCACTCGAGACCGAGGAAACTTGACTTGCATGCATGCATGATTTGATATTCCCGGAATAGCAAGAGACAACATGTAAAAGGCATCCAGGGAGCTATCTTTAGCAGATGGGGTTACATGCAAAGTTGCTTTAGAAGTTTCCCTCCAATTGTCGCTTTTTCCTAGATTTGTGGCATGCGCGTCATGAGACCAAACTTATTTATTTGACACGTCAAAGCTCATTCATTCACATTGATCTTGGAGCTCTGACATCCCACTATACATTCAAGACTCTTCGATACATCTGGCTCAGCTATTCACGGGTAAGTGGCCTCAACTTGTCTTTTTGAGCATTTATGTCTCTTTTTGTGTATTCGCTTGTGTGAGTGTTGTTTGCTTGATTTCTTTGAACGCATGCTGTTGTTTACATCTATTCTAGCTTGTCCTAGCTTTGTTTTATTTTTTGTTGCTATCTCACTGTTGTCGCACGGACGTTCACCCAACTGGCGAACTACCTCAACTACATGCATGTTGATCTATCTGTTGAATCTTTCATTCATGTTTTGCATGCACTGTCAATCACTTCTGCTATCACTTAGTGTCACCATGCATTTCATTGTCTTAGCTGCTTTCAGTTTCTCATCGACAAGTCGAGCCAACCTTGGCCCAGGCTCTGCCTTCACCAAGGTTGCATTGCACAATCTGGGAAGGAAGGCTCAGCTTCCTCTCCAGATTTGCGCATCATTGCCCAGCATTGGCCTAGAGGACTATTTTGCACATTTCTGGAGGATAGTGGCTGCTTGGCCCAAGAAATTGCGCAAATCAGTCCTTGGGCCAGCAGTCCTTCCCAACTGGGATTGTGCATTGTGCAATCCCAGCAGCCAGCTGCCTGACTAGATTGCGCATTTCGCAGATCCAACAGCCAGTCCAACCTCCTAGACAGCCCAGACTACCTTTTGTGCAGTTCTGGCAACCATTCACTCAGCCTCCCAGTGAAATTTGCGCAATCTTGCTCATCAGTTCCCCAGATATGTGTTGGGTCCTTCCCCGGATTTTCTTTGTTTTCACTGACATATTTCTTGCCATCCATGCTACTTGTTTCTGGATCTTTCAAGAGTTCATTTGTCTCAATGGCTTCCAAGAGAAAAGGATCTCAGGACACTGATGGTATTGTAGCTGAAGTAGCAGTTGAACAGGTGTCCTCTAGTCTACCAATCTATGAAGATACGAAGTTGTATCTAGACAAGGACATCAAACTGAAGTGGCAAGAGGTGAATGAAACATTCGCAGGTACTTTTGGGGAAGACCTTGAAGACTGTTAGGTGTACGTGAACATCGATAAGTACAACTTGTACCAGATTACATGCAAATACCCCGCATTCCCATGCGCAGACATGATTCACTAGATCATCTCTCACACTGACCCTGAGACGATGACCTAGAGCAGTGTCAGTGGGACGAAGCTTGCAACCTTCTGGGCACAAGATTGCAATGAGATGATCAAATGTCTGAGGCCATGACTGTCATGACTCTTCCATTCAACTTTCCCACCAGTAGAGCTCACTCCAGAGACATTCTAAAGGATTGGGTAAAGTATCCAACTCGCTTCAGGATGACACCCAACCAGATCTACATGACAAGGATATTGAGGAAGGCATACCAATACTTGGTCATATTCGCATGTCGATTAAGTGGCCAAGCAAGCACTAAAACCTTTCCTCAGAGTTGGGTGATCATGTTGGACTAATTGGCTAGAAAAGGAAGACCATGCAACTGGCATGGCATACTGGCTCACCAGCTGAAGGAACAAGTCACGAAGGCTCGACAGTCACCCGAGGGTATGCATGCAGAGATTTATATGTCACTTACATTCTAGATGCAGTCTGTGCTCGACATGAGTTCCCAGGCTTGGAGTGGGCATGGTCACGAGTGGAGACTATTGTGAACATGTATTTCAAGTTATTGTCCGAATGCAGCTTCAGAGGAGTGATCATACAGTTGTCCAACCATTTTTTCACCCCAGTGCACAGGTTGATATTTGAACAGGGTCCACCCTGCATTTCAGAAGAAGCGATGACGGCATTGCTAGGCATTGCAGATTGGTATGCCTCATCGTCCGGTACATTCATCCAAGTGTTCAGTGCGGAGAAGTCTCCGCATGTTCTGCCAAAGTTCGCCTTGGACGTGCTTGTCATGCAGGAGGTAGCGTGCCACATCTCGGCAGGATTAACAGCTAGACCCCAACAGAAGAAGAAGGCACCTTGGCCCGCTCTTCTATTGGAGATTGGGTTATATGAGATCCGGAGTATTAAGCAAGCGGATGTCAAAGCAAAACAGGTGAGGAAGTATCCTTTCGACCTCTGAAGCTTCAACCCGTATGACCCACATTGCATTGTGAACGATCATTGTGCAAGAGTTTAGTTCAACTGGATCCATGGGGTGTAGGGTTTAACCCCGTACAGAAATTACCTGCATACGAATTCTAAATCACAGAAAAATAAACAATGTGGGATCATAACACATAAAAACACATATGCACAGAGATTTTCCCCTGGATCCCAAAACCGGGACTACCATCTTGATTTTTCACTATATTCCTTTCAATGTTACAATATATATTTATACATGCCGAAGCATCCAATACCATGGACCGAAAAAACCATCACGTCCAATACCATGGACCAAAAACCATCGCATCCAATACCGTGGACCGAAAACCATCGCATCCAAAAAACATGTGCGAAAATAATGCACAAAACCATAGGTGGGTTCGCCCAACCTAACATAGGGTCCAAAACCAAAATTTTCCCGGGCGCTGCCCCGGACCCCATAAAGTGGGGTTACGGGTACCCCTCAAATCCCCTGTTAACTATGTGGAAAGAATATAACACAACCCAACAATCTCCCACTTGTTGTTTTCTTTCCACATGGGGCCACAGGAGAGCTTAGTCATTTTTCCAGCCCTGAAATGCCCATTGTTTCTCTACACCAAGAGAAGTTCTCAGAGCTCACAGATTTTGTCAATACATCTGCAGTATTCTTCAAAGTGTCCACCTTTACCAGCAGCACCTTTTTGTCTTCTATCATATCCCTCACAAAGTGATACTGAACATCAATGTGCTTTGTCTTTGAATGATAAGCAGGGTTCTTTGCCAGAAAAATTGCACTTCGGCTGTCACAGTCTATCCTTATAGCTCCCTGTACTAACCCCATACTTGAACACAATCTCTACAACCAAAATGCTTCCTTTCTTGCATGAGTGGCTGCCATGTATTCTGCCTCTGTAGTTGTTAGTGCCACTACAGATTGTTTCTTACTCATCCAACTGACTGCACCTCCAAATAGGTTAAACACATACCCACTTGTAGATCTTCTCTATCCAGATCTCCAGCCCAGTCTGCATCAACAAAGCCACGGATATCCAACACTCTGTCCAATCCTGGTCTTCCTTGGTAGCACAAACCATAATCACTAGTGCCACGCAAATACCTGAAAACCCGCTTCACTGCTGTCCAGTGCTTCTTCCCTGGTTTTGACATAAACCTGCTCAATACTCCCACTGCATGTGCAATGTCTGGTCTAGTACAGACCATGGCATACATCAAGCTACCAAATGCACTTGCATATGGAACACGAGACATGTCCTCTTCCTCTTCTTGTGTCTTGGGACATTGTTCAGCAGATAACCTCACACCTATAGGAATAGGAACCTTCACCGGTTTACTATCCTGCATGTTAAACCTCTGCAATATTGTCTCGACATACTTCCTCTGGTTTAACCAGAGCTTCCTCTTTGCCCGATCTCTTTTTAATTTCCATGCCCAAAATATAGTTTGCAGCACCAAGATCTTTCATGTCGAATTTGGAGGACAATTGGGTCTTCAAATCCTGGATAATTTCTTTGTCATTTCCAACCAACAACATATCATCCACATACAAGACCAGATACATAACACGGTCACCAATTAATTTAAAATACACACAATGATCTGCTTTGCTTCTGGTGAAGCCAAGTCCCCGTATAAATGTATCAAATTTCTGATACCACATCCTTGGTGACTGTTTTAACCCATACAGAGACTTATTTAGCTTGCATACTAGTTCTTTCTCACCCTTCACCGCAAAGCCTTCAGGTTGCTTCATGTAGATTTCCTCTTCCAAATCCCCGTGAAGAAATGTTGTCTTCACATCCATCTGTTCTACCTAAAAATCAAAAGCAGCGACAACAGATAAAAGTAATCTAATAGAAGTTACCTTGGCAACAGGAGAAAAAATACCACCAAAATCAATTCCCGGCACCTGGGAATAACCTTTTGCTACCAACCGAGCTTTGTATTTCTCCACCTCCCCTTCTGCATTTGTCTTCTTCTTGAACACCCATTTGCTGCCAATGGGTTTCCTTCCAGCCGGCAACTCCACCAGATCCCAAGCCTCATTTTTGTGCAAAGATGCCATTTCATCAACCATGGCCTCTTTCCAGAGTTTTCCATCCTCTGAATCCACTGCTTCATTCACAGTTCTCGGATCACCATCAGTAACAGAAAAAGAAAAATTTGAACAGAAAGCAGATGGACTATACCTTTCTGGCTGCCTTCTTTCTCGAGCTGATCTTCTCACAGCTGGAGTTTGTGGCTCTTCATCTTCTGATTCCTCATCTGCTACAGAGTCTGATTCTTCCTCCTTTAGTTCAAACTCTATCTTCACAGGTTCCTTTGGTTGGACTTCATGTTTAATAACATCTTTCACCTCTCTGAACACCACATCTCGACTGTACACAACCTTCCTTGTTACTGGGTTCAAAGCTTATAACCCTTTAAACCATCCTTATACCCAATAAAGATGCACTTTTCAGATTTACTATCCAACTTGGTTCGTTTCTCCTTTGGAACATGTACATATGCATCACATCCAAATACCCTCAGATGTGAAGAGAGGGTTTCTTACCAGTCCATACTTCTTGTGGAGTCTTATCCTCCAACACTGATGAAGGTGACCTGTTGACCAAGTAACATGCAGTATCCACCGCCTCTGCCCAGAATTCCTGTCCTAACCCGGCACCACTGAGCATGCTTCTTGCCCTTTCCATCAACGTCTTGTTCATTCTTTCTGCGACTCCATTTTGCTGAGGTGTATATGGAGTAGTCTTCTGCCGTGCTATACCACACTTCTTACAAAATTCTTCAAATTCCTTGCTGCAGAATTCTCCACCATTATCTGTCCTCAGTACCTTTATCTTCTTCTCTGTCTGATTTTCCACCAGAGCCTTAAATTCTTTAAACCTGTCAAAGACTTCAGATTTCTTCTTAAGGAAATATATCCATGTATTCCTTGAGAAGTCATCTATAAATGATACATAGTACACGGACTTACCCAGTGATGGAACTTTCACAGGTCCAAACACATCACTGTGCACAAGCTCTAATATTTGTTTCGTCCTCTTACCACCAGAGAGGAAACTCACCCGATCTGCTTCCCATATACACAATTTTCACAGAAGTCAAAATCCAGAGAGCTCTTACTCATACCTTATACCATACCTTTACCATGAAGTATTCGAAAGCCCTTCTCTCCAATATGTCCAATCCTTTGATGCCACAACATGGTCTTCTCTCCAGAGACCACTAGATTTTC
>APFE031740925.1:173217-217342 GCA_000404065.3 Pinus taeda | reverse complement strand
CGTCCAAAAAACATGTGCGAAAATCATGCACAAAACCATAGGTGGGTCCACCCAACCTAACATAGGGTCCAAAACCAAAATTTTTCGGGGCGCTGCCCCAGTCCCCATAAAGTGGGGTTACGGGTACCCCTCAAACCCCCTGTTAACTATGTGGAAAGAATATAACACAACCCAACATGGGGCATGTCATTGGGCCAAGGAAGACTCATGGAGATACTACTACAATTCCTCCAAACCCAATGAACAGGTCAGATTCACTGTAAAGTGGTTAACAAAGCAGCATGAAGCAACATCACGAAGAGCACGAATAGTAGCAACAACAACAGAGGCAGCAGAGCCAAGCATACCTGTGCACAACAAAGGGAAGAGGAAGATTGTCAACCGCATGGAGGAGGATCATAGCTGCAAGTTTCGAGCAGATCCACTTGTAGAACAAGCAGCTATGGCTATTTAGGCAAAGAGGCAGCAGCACAACAAGCACATCGCGCGAAGGCAAAGGGATAAGAAGAGAATGGAAGAAGCAGAAAAGGAGTTTCATGAGCTGAGGGAGAAACTCTGGAAAAAACAAGAGTTGTGCCAATAGGAGAAGGAAGCGCAACAACAACAGATTCAGAAGGGGGTGCATCACGTGTAGACAAACAAAGCAGCACCCATACAAGTAGTTGATTCATCTGAACATCTGGCATCAGGCAAACAGGGTGAACCATCGCAGGGGAAAGAATTTTCTCATGAGATAACAGGTGCTTGAATAGTTGGATGCAGACATGGAGCAGCAGGAGTTGGAACATGATACCAACCTCATGCCTCATCACAAAGAGGTTGATTCACCTGCTTCATTACATCCTGATGATGAGTAAGTCCCAAATGACCAAGGGGGAACTAAGATCCTTGGTGGTTAGCCGGAAGCAGAGATGCACAACATCTCCTTTGACGAATCTCATCACAAAGTTGTGCAGTCTTAGAGAGTACCGACTCCGGAGGACCAAACATCCCCTACGCAATTTCAAGAGCAAGTGATCGTGACTGATGTGCACAAGCATCCAGCTACTTTGGCCAATGCAACTAGAGTGTACGCCAAAGCCACTAGCTCAAGTGTTCATTTTCTCATAGCTGAGAATGAGCGAATGGTGAAGGAACTACAGGTGGCCAAGCAGGGAGCAGACTTGGTGACAATGTCTGCTCGAGCTAAACTGAAGAAGGCAATACTAGATGAAGTATTGTCCTTGGACACGGTTATGCAAGCATTGTACTCCAAGTTTGGTATCGTGCATCAAGCAGTCGTTCATCTCCATGGACAGTAGCAATGATGTGCGAGAAGAGCATGCATCATGAAGACCATACATGCTGTTGTTGATAACATGCAAGCATGGATGATGAAGTACAAGGGAACCCTGCTTCACTTGCCAAAGATGATGAAGGCCAATGCGGTCGAGCTGCAAGCACGTATCCAGATTTAGATTTGGAGCTATGAAGACCTACCGCAACTCATCACTATCATACAGGCTTCCCATGCATGAGTATTCAAAATCATGGATGTTATAGTGCACACTCATACAATCCCATCACTTGGGACTCTGACCTAGGCAAAGACAAAGATGCAGGTCCGACATGAGCTTGAATCGTACTTAGACACGTTTATGCGCACTACCACCAGCCCAAACTTGGCAAGGAAGCTTTGTGGAAGCTTTAGAGGAAGCTTTGCCTTAGAACTTGGCTAGACAAGAAGCCCCCTCACAATATAAAAGCTCTCCCTATGATTGTTTGTTGGGGCATCTGGCTAGAGAGAAATAGCACAGTCTTTGCAAATCAAGGAAAATTTTACATCACAGTTGCAATAAACAGTCTAGCCCTTCAGACTTCTCTTCCAATACATCATCCCACTATGAGAATCTAGAACTGTGTTGAAGTTGAAATTGCAAAAGAAAAACCATGGGCCTTCTTTGACGGAGCATCACAACAAAATTATTCTTTGGGTGGCTTAGGAGGCATTATCTATCTAACAAATACTCATTTTTTCTCTTTCTTTTGAAACATTGGGAAGGCTTCAAACAATCATGCTGAATTATTTGCACTAAAATTACTATTACAATTGGTTGATTTTCTTCATATATGATATCGCAATATCTTTGGAGATTCCTTGGTTGTTATAAAATGGATGTAGGGAATAACTAGACTGAGAAATATAGTCTCCTGTGTTGAATGGTGTTGTCATTGATGTCAACATCGGTCTTTGAATGCTCTTAATATTCGTCTATAGATTGCATTGATTGGAAGCTACAACGACCATGAAATCCTAGAAGGAAGAGAAGAAAGTAAGCCCCTACAATGTGGTCATGATACCCTTTGTTTTATGAGGAATTTGGATGTAAGGAACAATGTTTTTGGGTTCAAGACCATCTTCATTTGATTCTCCTCATCGTACCGATTCCAATTGTAGGAGGCATGCCACATAACTCCTCACGGTTGAGAAGATATTCTTGATCAAAGTTTGTGCCCTGAAAGCATGGTCAAGGTTCCCAAAATAAGGTGATGAAGGCAACTAAATGGTTGGCTATATCTATATAAATTTTTTTTTTGTAGGTTAATTCGGCTTGCAAAGGAGGTTAAGTTGGCCTTAAAGGGTGTTAAAATTGGCTCCAAAATATTTCAAATTTGAAAATTTAAAGTTCAAATATTGTATGGTCGACTCTTTGTTTTTATGGGCATGGAAACGACTCAGCCCCCCTATTGAGCCCCTTCATCTTCTCTATAAATATGAGGCTCAACTCCTTTCATAAAGACAATAATACAAGATTATCTTCCTGTGTTTATTCACTTTGAAATTTCGAAGGCCTAGGGAAAATGTGAAATTAGAAGAAGGCCAAAGTCTAAGGTTCTATTGGGTTTATTTCTTTGATATTTTGTGGTGGTTATTCGTGACCAAATTTGAAGGTTTCGTTGGGCAGTAAATTTTCCTGAGGCATGATTTCATGGTAGTTCATTGGAATTTTTTGGCAGTGCTCTAAAGCATTTCGGGCCCCCTTCTCTGTGGTAGATGAGGCTTACTTCGGCCCCTTTTAGGTCTACGTTGAAATCTTTCTTTTGTGACTATTCGTTGGAATTTAGAAGGCTTGTTATGATTCGTTCTGAGGCAGAATTTTCACTTTTTCTGAGGCTATGTCTTAATTTTCTGACGCACTTTTCATTGGTATTTTATGAGGCTTGGATCTGGTTTCTTGAGGCCCATTTTGACTTGCCTGAGTGTACCATCTAAGGCACGATTTTGTGATTATTTTTGGTCTCCCTTGACAAGGATCTCTGCGGCTACCTATAGCATCTATTCGGCTTTCTCAACAGAGTTTTATCTGAGGCTATTTCTCTCCGTTAATGAGGTAATTTTGGCCCTCTTCCTGAGGTGGCTCTAAGATCAAATTTCAACCACTGAAGCAAAAAAATATCCATGCAGATAAGGTACACTTATGTGAACTTGAAGTTAATTTTCACGTTATCTTGGGGAGGGTTCTTCACAAGTTTTTCAGAAGTTTTGAAGCAATTTTTTTGAGGAAATTTTTACTACATTTTTGAACCCTGAGGCATTTTCATTGTTTTCCTAAGGCTTATTTTGCTGGCATCCAACAAAGTCTGTTAAGGGCAAGAAGCACCCTCGTCAGGGCTTGATCTAAGGATTTTTGAGTCAGTGTTCAAAAGAGTTTTGCTGAACCACTTCAGTCATTGAATAGCAGTGTGTTAACTTAATAAGCTTTTTTGAATCATCTCAAGGAGAGTACAATCTGAGCCTTGCCCTATACAACAAACACTGAAGACATTTGTGACATCCCCAAAGATTGGAATCAAAGATATATCAGTGACAGAAGGAAAGGGCAGAAAATAGACATCTCCAAATCAGTGACAAAAAGATCCATGAAGAAGGAAATCTGAAGTCTATCTAGACCTTTCTGAGGTCTGATGAAGGGTCTATTCAAAGGGCTGACATAAGTCTATAAAGAAGCATACTTGAATGGACTAAAGATCTAGACTAAGGCAAGTAATTGAAAGATAATTGACTGTGAGTCAAGTTTCTTCATTTCCTATGGTATGATCTTTTCAGACAAAGGAAAGGGCAGACTTGAGATCTCTCAAAGGCATCGTCAGGCACAACACTTGGCAGTTAGTGGCACTCTTCATATCAAGAATCTTGAGGTGTGAGACATGTTATGTTCAAATAGTTGAGGCAAGAATTTGTTAGGAGAAGTATACAAGGAGCAGACTGTATATATAAGCAGGGATAGAACCAAAGTGTTTTTTATCGTTCTATAGCATAGCTAATGACCACTTGTTGCTAAAGCATTCCAGAGAGCTTACCTTATAAAATTGTCTTGCATTTACATGATGATTTATTGAACACAAGTGTAATGACATTTTCCTTTTGACATGCCACTAATAAGAGATTGTGTTGGCTATATAGTGTAATTCCACTACTGCCATTATCATATGCCATTGTCATGATTTGATGAAGTATTGAGCAGTCTGAGCATTTTTTATCATTGTTGGTCAGACTGTTGTCAATAAGTTTTTATGGTTTTATTCATATGGTGTTGACCATTGCTAATGAGAATATTGTTGAGCAAGGTTACTACCTAAGGTTTGAAACTAGATTTGAGCAGAATTTTTGTTGAATGTGTCTGCTAAACAAAGAAAGGTATTGAGCAGGATTGATCTTCTTGTTGTTGGTCAGAGTGGGATTTGTTGCTAGGATTTTATCTTTCTAGTGAGAAGAGAGAGTTGTTTGATATTTTTATGTTGATATTGATCACAAGTGGATCCAATCTGAAAATATATGAGATGTGGTCCGTTGTGGTGAATTGAAGGTTGGAGCCTTCAGGGCAAGTGGTGGTTTGTTGAGGAGGGTGGAAAGGTGGTGCAAGGTGAAGAGTGGAGTCTTCTTTAGGTTGGAGCCTCAGAAAACTTCAAGGTGGAAGGGTGGTGTTAGGGAAAATTGGAGCCTGTGCAGGGCGTCGGAGCGTCCTTCTAGTTGGAGTTGGTAAATCAAGGTGTTGGAGCATCTTTTCAATTGGAGTTGATAAATCCAGGGCATTGGAGTGTCCTTCCAGTTGGAGTTCGTAAACCAGGTTTTTGAAGCATCCTTTCAGTTGGAGTTGGTAAATCGAGGGGTTGGAGCCTCCTTCTAGTGGTTGCTAGAGAATCCTAGAAGTTGGAGCTTCTTGTTGATATAATCATTAAAAGACCTATATTAAAGCGTTCAATGGTGTTTCTCCGAGAAAGGTTTCCACCTAAAAATCTCGTGTACTATCATTGATGTTGTGCATTGTTGAATGGTGTTGTTGATTTATGTTTTGATCTGATGCTAATGTTATTTAATGCTTTGAAGATTAAAAATTAACTAATTGAAGTGAAACACTGATTCACCCTCCTCTCAGTATTTCTAACATCCTTCCATTACATCAAAAATGTTATCCAAAGAATAAGAACCTTCTCTCACATCACTTTCACACATATCTATAGGGAAAAAACAAAAAGATTGATCAACTTTTGAAGGGAGGATTGGCACTAGATCAAGGACAGTGGAAAATCAAAGAAAGTTATGAAGGCACTGTCAGCCACCACCACTATGCCCCTGTGCATGATTAATCTCGCAGGATTTTCTTTCTAAAGTATATATACTCTGGTTTACATGTATCTTGCTTGGCAGCAGACTCAGTTTCTTTGGGGAAGACCTTGAAGATCGTTAGTTGTACGTGAACATTCATAAATCTAGCTTGTACTAGATTTCATGCAGATACCCTGCGTTCCCGTGCGCGAATGTGATTCACTGGATCATCTCTCACACTGATCCCGAGACAATGACCTTGAGCAGTGTCAGTGGGACGAAGCTTATAACCTTCTAGGCACAAGATTACGATGAGATGTATCAAATGTCCGAGCCCGTGACTATCATGACTCCTCCATTCATCTTTTCCACCAGCAGAGCTCACTCCAAAGACATTCTAAAGGATTGCGTAAAGGATCCAACTCACTTTAGGATGATACCCAACCAGATCTGCAAGACAAAGATATTGAGGAAGGCATACCAATACTTGGTCATATTCACATGTCGACTGAGTGGCCAAGAAAGCACTGAAACCTTTCCTCAGAGTTGGGTGATCACATTGGACCAACTGGCTAGAGAAGGAAGACCATGCAACTGGTTCAGCATACTGGCTCTCCAGATGAAGGAACAAGTCACAAAGGCTCGACAGTCACTCGAGGGTATGCATGTAGAGATTTATGTGTTGCTTATATTCTAGATGCAGTTTGTCCCCGACATGAGTTCCCAGGCTTGGAGTGGGCATGGTCACTGGCACATACTGTTGTGAACACGTATTTCAAGCTATTGTCCGAATGCAACTTCAGAGGAGTGATCATAAAGTTCTCTGACCATTTTGTCACCCCAGTGCATAGGTTGATATTTGAACAAGATCCATAGTGCATGTCAGAAGAAGCGATGACAACATTGCTAGGCATTGCAGATTGGTATGCCTCACTGTCCAGCACGTTCATCCAAGTGTTCAATGCGGAAAAGTCTCTACATGTTCTGCCAAAGTTCGCCTTGGACATGCTTGTCATGCAAGAAGTAGCGTACCACATATCAGCAAGATTGATAGCTAGACTGTAGCAGAAGAAGGCACCTTGGTCCACTCTTCCATTGCGGATTGGGTTATATGAGATCCGGAGTATCAAGCAAGTAGATGTCGAAGCAGAACAGATGAGGAAGTATCCTTTTGAGCTTCGAAGCTTCAACCTGTATGATCCACATTGCATTGTGAAGGATCACTGCGCGAGAGTTCAGTTCAACTAGATCCATGGGACATGTCATTGGGTCGAGGAGGACTCATGGAGGTACTGCTACAATTCCTCCAAACCCAATGAATAGGTCATATTCGTCGTAGAGTGGTTAGCAAAGCAGCATCACGTAGAGCACCAATAGTAGCAACAACAATAGAGTCAGCAGAGCCAAGCATACCTGTGCACAACAAAGGGAAGAGGAAGATTGTCGACCGCATGGAGGAGGATCATAGCTGCAAGTTTCGAGCAGATCCACTTGTAGAACAAGCAGCTATGGCTATTTAGGCAAAGAGGCAGCAGCAAAACAAGCGCATCACGCAAAGGCAGAGGGATAAGAAGAGAGTGGAAGAAGTAGAAAAGGAGTTTCATGAGCTGAGGGAGAAACTCCGAAAAAAACAAGAGCTACGCCAACAGGAGAAGGAAGCTCAACAACAACAGATTCAGAAGGGGGTGCATCACGTGTAGACAGATAAAGAAGTGCCCGTACAAGTAGTTGATTCATCTAAACAGCTGGCATCAGGCGAATAGGGTGAAGCATCGCAGGGGAAAGAATTTGCTCATGAGATAGAACAGGTGCTTGAACAATTGGATGCAGACATGGAGCAGCGGGAGTTGGAACAGGATACCAACCTCATGCCTCATCACAAAGAGGTCGACTCAGCTGCTTCATTACATCCTGATGGTGAGCAAGTATCAAATGATCAAGGGGGCACTAAGATCCTTGGTGGTTAGCCGGAAGCAGAGATGCACAACATCTCCTTTGACGAATCTCATCACAGAGTTGTGCAGTCTTAGAGAGTACCGACTCCGGAGGACCAAACATCCCCAATGCAATTTCAAGAGCAAGTGATCGTGACTGATGTGCACAAGCATCCAACTTTTTTGGCCGATGCAACTAGAGTGTATGTCGAAGCCACTAGCTCAAGTTTTCATTTTCTCATAGTTGAGAATGAGCAAATGGTGAAGGAACTACAGGTGGCCAAGTAAGGAGGAGACTTGGTGACAATGTCCACCCAAGCTGAACTGAAGAAGGCAATACTAGATGAAGTATTGTCCATGGACACAGTTATGCGAGCATTGTACTCCAAGTTTGTTACCGTGCATCAAGCAATCGTTCATCTCCACGAACGGCAGCAACGATGTGCGAGAAGAGCACACATCTTGAAGAACATATATGCTACTATTAATAACAGGCAAGCATGGATGATGAAGTACAAGGGAACCCCACTTCACTTACCAAATATGATGAAGGCCAATGTGGTCGAGCTGCAAGCACATATCCGGAGTCAAATCTGGAACTATGAAGACCTACCACAACTCATCACTAGTATACAGGCTTCCCATGCATGAGTATTCAAAAGCATGGATTTTATAGTGCACACTCATACGATCCCATCACTTGGGACTCTCACCCAGGCGAAGACAAAGATGTAGGTCTGGCAAGAGCTTGAATCATACTTAGACGCGTTGATGTGCACCACCACCAGCCCAAACTTGCCTATCAGTTCAAACATCATGCGCAAGTACGTTGCTGGTCTGGCCACACTAAAGACAATGATGTGCATGCTCACAGATGAGTTGGACAGAGGAACCCAAGCAGTGTACCTAGATGCTATGGAGGCAAGGTTCAGGTTTCATACAGATGTCACAGCAGAACACACAGACACTATCAAGGACTACCAATCTTGGCATCAATATGTCACTATTGATCAACATGAGGATGTCAAGCATTTGGAATTCTATGGTTTTCTAAGTTTGAAAGATGTTTAGTTTGGCTTGTCCAAGCCATTGTTCACATGGGTACATGTGCATTGTAATGTTGAGTCATGTCAAGTGTAAGTCAAGTGTCAAGAGTGGATGTAACAGTCATAGAGTAGGTGAAGAGTCATGAGGGTAGTTGAATGGTCACAAAGGGGAATGTCAAGGGTCGCCCCACCCTTCGGTATAAATATTCCCTCATAACTCATTGTATAGGCTTTTGGTCAGCTAAGCTTCTACTAAGACTATCTTGAAGAAGGCTTGGACAGTATGGTAACGTGCTTTGGCTTCTCCACTGCACGGAGCTAGTACATCTCTTTGGAGGAGCAGATGGATGTGGTTGTAATGTTCCATTATTGGGGCTAGCAGGTTTACATGGATGTATTGTGTGATTGATACTTACACTTATCTATATAATAAGAGCCAACACATTTTCATGCATATGTTGTTATTTTAGTCAGGCTGCTCTGGTTGCCTTAATGATATATGTTGTTTAACTTATGCACTTGTGTATGAACTGATTCACATGCAATTATATGAATCTTGTTGTTAATGTGTTGAAATGTTGTTAATGTTGTTACTGTCCGTATCGACTGCTCTACCAGACATCAGACAAACCTTTCACATGAACGTTGTTGTAACAATCGTCGCACTTGTCTCGAACTAATCCGTGAGTGTTTTACATGTTATATTACCTTGTATGATGTGACTGCCACATCTAAGTGGATTTCTCTGCCGGAAGCTATGCATGTCCTTTTGTGTTGTGTGTTCCTAGCCAAGTTGGGATTGATCCCTTTCAACCTGGAACTCACTTTCACCTCCTTCCCCCTTCGAAGTGTTAGAACCTCTCATACACCTTCCTTGACTCACTGCATCAGTCACACCCTTGCTACTGACAGAGTTATCTTACTTTCCTCTGTGCAACATCGCGGTCAAGGCATTACCTTACGACCCACTGCTGGGACTCCTACACCAAACAGTTTGAGGTCTAATTGGGACTTCTTACCATGGAGATCCTTTTGACATGTTGGCAGGTCTAGCACCATCAACACATGCTCACTTAAAGGAACAGAAAGGTGGCCTAGGTAGCATAATAATGCATCCTCAAGGTGGAATTTTGGAACCTTCTTGCCATCCACTAGCATCTAGTATGTGGTGGAAAACTCTAGATCATTTTTATATAGGTGTGGTCATCCATAGGTATCGTGGCCACAAGAGTTAAGAACAGTGGTCAGTGCTGCAAATGTTGGCCCACTGAGGCAATATGCAACATGATTGGTGTTGTCCTTCTTGTATTTGATATTCAAATGGAATCGTTGGAGATATGTGGACCACTTCTAATGGTGATCGTTCTCCAACTTTCCTTGGGTCTGTACAAACTACAAGGGTCAGTGATCTGTGTGGGTGACCATCTCCTTCCCCAGAATGTAATGTTTCCATTTCCACCAAGTGTGCATGATGGAATACATCTCCTAGTGGTAGGTGGGATATTTTTGAATTGTGTCAGAAAGTGTCTCGCTGTGATAGTACACCAAATGCCCTTGTTGGGTGAGAACTGCACCAATAGTACAGTCAGAGGCATCTGTCTCAATTTCAAATGGTTGTTGTAGGTTTAGCAATGTGAGTACTAATGCAAAGTAGAGGCAGTGCTTTAGCTCAACAAATGCCTTATATTGGGACTCAGACCAAATTTTTTTTTCTTTCGCTCCTTTCTTGGTAACTTTACTCAAAGTCCAAGTGATATGAGAGAATCCCAAAACGAACCTTCAATAAAAATTGGCAAGGCCCAAAATTTTTTTGAAGTTCTATTTGAGTGGTTGGGGCTGACTAATCATGAATGACTTAGATCTTAGTCGAGTCAACATGCACACCTTACTCATCAATGACGTAACCCAGATATTGGACCTGACTCTTACCAAAGGTGCATTTCTCTAAGTTGGCACATATTTTGTGTTGCCGCAAGGTTTGAAGAACCTTCCGAATGTGTTGCAAGTGGTCTTACCAACTCTTGTTGAATATGAGGATGTCGTCCAGATATACAACCATGAACGAGTTGGCAAAGGGTCGCTATATGTCATCCATCAGCCTCATAAAAGTGGCAGGGGCATTTGTGAACCCAAAAGGCATGACCAATCACTCGAAAAGGCCCTCCTTGGATTTGAAGGTGGTATTCCATACATCTATGGGTTTTATTAGCACCCGGTGAAAGACAGACTTTGAATCTATCTTGCTGAAATACTTGGCCCCCTTGAGTTGGTTAAGAAGGTCATCAATCCGTGGGATTGGATACCTATTTCTGACAGTAATTTTGTTTAGTGCTCGATAATTAATGCAAAGTCTCCAGGTTTCATATTTCTTCTGCACGAGTACAATCGGGATCCCAAAAGGTGAGGAACATGGTCATATATGCTCTTTTTGCAGCAACTCTTGGATTTTCTGC
The DNA here is from genome assembly GCA_000404065.3 of Pinus taeda. NCBI lineage: Eukaryota > Viridiplantae > Streptophyta > Pinopsida > Pinales > Pinaceae > Pinus > Pinus taeda. The sequence goes on along the minus strand of APFE031740925.1, from coordinate 206,322 downwards.
TTGATTTATCCATTTTCTAGAATGGATCGACGGTATATCGACCCATTGGGTAGAGGTGCCTTAGGAGTCAGATCAATCGAATGCTTGACCTGACAATGCAAAGGTACCCCTGTGGGTGAGGAGAATATGTCCATGTATTCTTCCACGACCTTATCCATCTACTTTTTCTACATGGGGGAACACTTCCTAGGGGTCATGGATGTGGCCACTATCTTCCCCTTGATTTGAGAGTGAATCAGAAAGAAAAAAAAATCTCGTTATGGGAGATGATCTTACTACATTGCTTAGTAGAGATCAAAGAGATGGCGGTAGGCAGGGATGCCTCTGGTATCCTGTATAACTTATTGTCCAAATTAATAATAACAGCATGAGGCTTGGAATCATACACAATAGGATGCTTCCACAAGTATGGTTGGCCTAATAACACATCACAAACTTCAAGAGGAACAAAATCACATAGTACCTCATCTGTGAAGGGTTTGATGTCGTGGGGAATGCGACATTATTGACTGACATGAAGATCCCATCCTTAGTGAAGCCACCCAATGGTGTATAGTTGCGGGTGTGGTGTGGTCGGTAGGACCAACCGCCTCACGACCTTTGCTGAAATGAGGTTATTTTATCTTTTATCTCTCATTGTCGATAATGAACTGCAGTGGAGAACCCCTCACTCACACCTGTTAGTGGAAGAGATACTTACCCTCCTCTGGATATTCGGGCTCAATCTTTTGGGTCTTGTTGGTGGCAACCGTGGCACTAGGTTTGCGTCAATAATCTAGTTCCCCTTGTTGTTCCCCTTGTTGGGTTCTGTCTCTGAATCAAAACATGCATCTGACTCTAAAGCTTTCAGCTCGACCACCAATGACTGCTTGGTGGGACACTCATTTGTTTTTTGAGTGGGGCTCTAGTGGAACTCACAACATTTGCTAATGTCTTTCTTCATCTTCATGATGTCATTGTTTTCTTACAGCTTCGATGGGTTGTCCTGGGTCACTCCACCTTGCTCTATCCTTTGTTTTGTGGTTTGGGGGTGCTCTCACCCTGCTTCTGATTTACAAATCCAAAGTCGCACTTCTTTTGTTTAATTTTTTGTTAAATCTTGGTAGCATATCGGTATGTTTCACCAAGAGACAAGATGTGCAGGAACTCCATTTATTCCTGAATGTATTTGTGCATACGATCGGGGTACTTGAGCGCCAAATTTCGCTCAGAATCTTTGATACCCAACTTTGTGTGTAGAGTGTGAAAAATATTTGTGTTCTCATGCACATCTTCGTCCTTTTGTTGTCGTAGTGTGGTACACTGTATGTACTTGTCCTCATAGCTCCCCATGGGGTAATATTGTTCCTTGAGAGTGTCTCAGAAAGAGTTCCAAGAGGGGGCAGATGTAAATAAATTTCCCACCAGTCCTTGACATGCGGGGCAACCTTAAGAAGTGTAAAAGTAATATTCTCCCTATCAAAAAAACTATGGACAGAAAAATAACCTTCCAACAGATTCAACCATTTATCTACAACATTTGCATCTATTTAACCTTCGAGTATAGGTATATCTAAGTTCACTTGTACCTTGAAGGGGATGACGCCTCCAAACTGACTGCTGGATGAAGATGCATCGTCGGTGGGCATCCATTGAAGGATCTGGGAAAAGTTATCCATTATCTCGTTCCTTTTCCATTCGAGGACTTCTTCGAGCAACAATTTGATAGGATCTCTTGCTCCCTCATCTTTATTTTCTTTTTCCATGGGAGGTCATTGGTGTCAGTGGGGATGGTCTTGCAAAGGCTTAACTAGTTCCAGTCCCAACTCCTTATACCCCGACTGCGTTGGGGACATGCACAAAAAAATAGAGAAAGAACAGACTGGTTTGATACCATTGATCCAAACTTATGAAGGAATGAAATGAAATACAGATATAAATAGAAACATAGAGATACAACAAAAACACAACTTTAATTCATTAATAATAAAGTATGGAAAACAATTTACATGCAGAATGGAAATAAACTAGCTCAGGCGATGATATTTTATCTTTGAGAAGAGATGTGGCAGCCACATGTCTTCTGAACTGTGTTACAATGAGTCTTGAAGGCCTATTTATTATTTAGAAATAATGGAAAACCATAAACATGCGAAAACATAACCCTATGAGATGAAGCACCAAAATTTTGTGGGCCCCGTTGGGGTAAATTAGTACATCAACTTCCTAGGGTCATAACTTTGGCATACGATCTTAGTTTGACACATACGATACCTCGTTAGAAAGATATATCCAAGGACTACAACTTTCAACTACAAACCCTTATCAAAGGTTATAGGTTTTCCCTTTTTCCAAAAAAATGTTGTTTAGGGCCAAAAAACAACTCCAGAAGTTCAAGACCTAAAAAACTATCAAAAGTAGTAAATTGTGCTAAAATTAAGGAAAATGAAAGAAAAATGGTGTGGGTCCAAGTGGAATAGGCGAGTGGCTACCAATATCCACCTAGATCAAAGAGTGACAAGAAAACACAAGTTCGATCATCAAGTTATTCTTGCTCTAAGCGAAAAGAGTGCAAAGTAATATTGCCAAAGTTCTTGACCTTAAAGCGATTATTGAATGAAGTGTGGATTCATTCATTCATTAACTTCTAAGGAGAAAATACAATCCGATCGATTTTGCTGACTCCATAATTGTATGATAGCCACAACTGTCTGGCCTTTTTTGCCACAATATTTCCTACAGTGTCGGATCTAAAGGGTTTTCCTGAAAATTTGTTAGGCAAAGGAGTTTCATAAGCAGAGGAAGTCGATGCAGAGTGTGAAGGTGGATGCTTTCATTGTGCAAAGTTGTGAAGGAAGCACAATGAAATCTTCATTCGCACTTTACAAGATGATGGGAATAAAATTAACTTTTTAACTACAACAATAGTCCCTAATCCTTTCCGTGTACAAAAATCAAAGAAGTTCAGAGTGCGGAGTGCAAAGATAGATTTCATTGTGTGGAATGCATAACTGTGAAGAAAGTATGTGCGGAAGGGTGAATAACAAAAGATTAAAAAACATAACATTCTCGAATAACGAAAAAACGCAAACCCACCTTACCTTATCAATTAATTAAGGATAAAAAAAACTATATTACATTATAGCTATTAATTTTATTATCAATTTACTTTATACATAATAATAAATATTATTTCAATTATCTAAATCTACTTATATTAACCGAAAACAAATATATTAAGGGAAAATAAATACTTATAATCATCCTCACCGCTCTATTATTATTAGGCGTCCTCACCACTCTATTATTGTGTGCACTTCACTTGTATTATAAATAACTTTTATATATTTTCTTTATGCATTCCACTTTATTCATGAGTCCTATGTTCCTTTTTTTTCCTATAATTATTTATTAGTATCTATTTATTTATCTTTTAACATTGTCTTTGACTTATATTTCATATTACTTTTCACATTTTTTTTAATCATTATGCTAATTTTTTAAATATTTGTTTCTTATTATCGACTCATTTATTATCTTTGTCATGCTCCTTAACTTTATATTCTATATATGGTTATTGGGGTCAGGGTTGGAATTTGGATTTTTTATTACCTGTCAAATAATTTTTTTTTTGACGTTTTGGGTTTTTATGTTGGCCATCAAGTAACGTTATGTCTAAAATTTTGTTCTTCAATCAAAATGTTTTGATAATAAATCGACCCTTTATCAATAAAGGTTTAATTAAAAAAATACTTTTCAATCACACCACTATGTTAATTTTTTCTCACATATTTATAATAACAAAAAAACAACGTGACCATGACTAAATGATTTGTTGAATCATAAAGGTTGTTTTACTCATGGATGGGATCCATAACTCCCAAACCATCTAGATTCAGTGCTTCTCCCAAACACATATACAAAAATTATGAGTAAATCTAGAAATCTATTTTACTCAACGCCAACTCATTGTATTGCAATCAATCTATCCTATTTTAATTTCTCAATTGGATTTTTTAGATAATTTAAATGTTACAATTTCAGTGAAACAAATAGATTTCTTTCACCAAATAAACAAAAAACTTGAAAAAAAAATTTCCATCTTAAAAACTTTGGAGTTGACCAAAAACTATCCTCCACAATGCCCATCCTCTCCACCATCATAATATCACGAAATCTAGATAAAGTTCAATTTTAACAATAAACTTAATTTATTTAAATATAAACAACATAATTTTAATTTATTTAAATAAAAGACAATATTTATAATTAAATTCCAAATTATTACGCGTATTGTTATTAATCACTCATTATAATATATTACTGCTATTCGAGATATATACCTAAACTTAAATGACATACACCTATAATTTAAATAACCATGAAATTTTATTTAATTAAAAACAAATATTAGATAATTCCAAATATTACGGCACTTCTTCATAAGACTGTTGTTTGAGAGGGTAGTAATGACGTTTTTGCAAAAAAGTGAACAGTAAAAAATACGTTTTAGAACTTTGAAAGCCCATCACAAAAAAACGGTTTTTTAAAATTTTTAAACGTGAAATACGGTCAAAATGCCTTGTGACGGGCATTTTGCCCGTCAAATTCCAACCCTGATTGGGGTTCTCTTTTACATACTATCTCATTGCTCCCCTATATTAGTTACTGTATTAATTCTTAGATTAAGGACGTCTCAAATTTCTTTTAATTATGTGAAGTGTCTACAGTTATTGATTTGTTATTTACACATTATTATTAATAATAATGTTATTGTTGAATTAAGGTTTTTGTGATTCATATCAAGTTTTTTGAGAAGATTTTTAGTGGGACAACAAATCTAAGGTGCCTCGAGACTTAAACAACTTGGTATTATAGTTAGAATAATGTTATTGTTAATTTATATTAATTGGATTATAGTTAGAATTGTAAAGATGATAATTTTTTTTTTTTACTTGGATTCCAATTTTGTTTCTAATATATTTTCTCTTTAAGAGTAAATTGATTATAATTTTTTATAAATATTTGGGTTGAAGGTGAAAACTCAATAACATGGAAAACCAATATGTTATTGCTAATTTTTAGGGCATGATTTTTTTTATGTGCATATTAAAGAGAAGTATGGCATTGCTTTTTTTATCGTAGTTAGAATATTTAGGCATTCCATGGAGGATAGAAGATTCATTCGTTAGACATAATCATTAGCAACATGGCTACTATAGAATTTATAAACATGTAAATGTAAATTAACATATAATCCATATAACAAAAACAAATAGAATAAATATTATATATAGAGAGAGAGAGAATTGTATGAGGAGTGAGTTGCTTTTATATTTGATATCAACCACATAATAAGTTGATCCAAGTAGACCACACAAAGAATGTTGGAGCAATATCATTTGATATAATGTCTTTCATGTTTATCATCTCAAACAATATACATCTACTATTTGAAATGTTTTCTTGATATGTTAGATTTTATTGGAGCTTAAAAGATTGGTTCCAATTTAAGATTAGGGTAGACAATTTAAACCACATATACATTGAAGATATAGGTCTAATAAAACTATTTCTAAGATGGAATTTACAAATCTATTTACATTATTGAGTACAACTAGGGTTGATTTATCACTTTTGGGGCCATATATTGTGTTGTATATACACTATGAAGCAAAGATAGCATTGGTATTTTGAGCCATTTATACAATTTAAAACATCATTAGACTCTTTGATATTTCAAATTTTGAATCTTTTGAATGGTGGACTAAAGCATCCCAGTCAATTTCCCCTATTGTATACAGAAACCCATTTCTTAATTATGAGTGTCCATTTCTAAATTTTGAGTTGATCAATTTTATCTAGGATTATAATTTCTAAGGGGATCTACCATCAACTTTATATAGAAATTATATCATCTAAGATAAATGCATGGAAGCATTTCCAAGCAAATCCATAATCAAGAAGAGCTAGGCCACATTCAATCATAGGCCATCACATACTTTCTATCTATGTTCAGAATTACTCCAAGTAGACGCAAACCTTGACTGAACTAGGTACTAGCTAGGGTTTGCACATGTAGTTGTTAGTGAAATTTTCAAATCATAATGACAAATACAAAGGTTGAGTGAGTGAAAAGTATGTGGTGGTGATGGAATATGAAGAAATGGATTACATGATTGATATAATAGCTGGATAACAAATCTAGGGTGCCTCGAGACTTAGACAACTTGGTATTCCTTCTGAGATAAGATGGTGATGGTTAGAAGGCTCATTGCCATTGGAGGAGGAAATGATGTCAATATTATGTAGCTTGACCTAGGGATTAACCAATTGTGTCACTCAAAGGGATTAGCAACTTGTGTCACTTAAAGGAATTTGCAACTAAAGGTGATTTCGAAAGGGAGTAATGGATAGTTTCTCAAGGGATTCAATTGCATATTGAATATCCCATTAATGGCATATGGAGAGTCAGATCCGAACAACCTTAAAGGCCTTTTATAACCTGAATAGAAATGAATTCATTATAGGAAATTATGATGGATAGAGAATGTTTATTCCCCTACATGTGTATTATGGTGATATCAAAATTCATCTTTGCAAATCTTCATGCCATTCATATGATTAACAAGAGATGGTCTTTATTGGAAAGCACCTAGACTTTAACCTAATGAATAACTCATCATCTGTGGAAGAAGTAATGGAAAAGCCTTATTAGAAGTAGAGTGAGAAACAAAAGGAAGGAAATGTAAACAAAATTAAAAGACTAGTTAGTATGAATTTGGGTTCAAAAACTACATTAAATAACGGTATGGATGATCCATGTGGCTCTAGAAACGCTCAAAATTCAGGAGTGGCTTGGGAAAAGCTCAAAAATAAGAATTTTTGGATTAAAGTGGAACTAGGGTCAGCTCGAAGATCTCGACGCAAGGTTTCCAACGGCGTGAACACCACCTCAATCTGTGTTTGTATGTGAAAGTTATAGCCGGTCAAAGTTTTGGTCAAACTGGGCCCAATGGCAGCCACTAATGAGGCAACAATCTGGAATTTACCGTGAATGGATTCTGGTTGCCGAAAAGGGTGAATTTGTCGCCTATTTAATTTTTCTAGTGACCCTTAAAATCTGATGAACGGTTTTTGACCGTATGTATATATATATATATATATATATATATTATATATATATATTAAAAAGGGACAGCGGGATGCCACCCTTGCCACCCCCGCCCAATGGCTAGCATATATTAAATAGGGTGGCAAGTGGTCGAAATCCGCCACCACATCATATTGACCTGGTCCGAAGGTCACTACTATACGATGACATGGAGCCGACAGGGTTTGAATCTGTGTCGATCGGTTGGTCGGCCCGCCCATTGCGACATCTCACATAACACTGCTTAAACCAACGGCTCCACCTAACGGTTAAAACAAATGCCCAAATAACCGCCATCTAAAAATTCCATATGTGGTTTAGTGGGGTCGGAACACCCAAAACCCCCCAAAATCAGAACCCCCGAACCCCCCCCCCCCCAACAAATTTCTTATTATTACTTCTGCTAGCTGAGAGCCCACCTAGCACATCCTTGGTATGCCCTCTAGTAATTTCACATATAAACTCAGTTCATCATTTGACTAGGGGACAAGAATGGGGAGCATCAAACAAAGGTCAAGCATGAGGACCGAGAGGGCAGAACCCTGACATAGTGGCCGAAGCGAAACCATTCCTAGCACATTTTTTGAGACAAAATCTTGCAGGAATATTCTTTGATGCTTGAGGAATCTTTATATTCCCTTTGGGGCTGATTTTTTACAGAGGCAGAATGATGCCGACTTTTTAATAATTTTTCCCAATCTCATAAGGAACGTAGTTGTGTGCTAAGAATTCTCATCCGAGCAGTATATTTTTCACCCATCTCTAGAAAGGAATCTTTGAGGGAATCTTTGAGATTCCCAAGGGTCCAAATTTCGACAGTGTCAGAAAGGGGCTAAGTTTATAGTTTTTGGACATGATTTCATGCCACGAATTCAATGGTGATGTCCATTTATGCAGTTGGTCTTTGCATTTTCAGACCATTCTGGGAAATGGAGGTATAAGGGTCATTTATGTAACTGATTATAATTTATTTCTGTTTCCATTTAATGAAAGAGGTCCACATTGAGCAGGGCCCAGAGATGTAGCCCACATTGGGTGAACTCTATCATCAAATTTTCTTGTGTCTTTGATCTCATGGTTGTTTTGATTTCCGCTTCTTTCATGTGTTTATGTTACTTGGTTACATGCTCTTTTAAATGCAATTTTGTATGCATCCTTGAACTAAAAGATCTAGATCAAGTTTGGTATTAGATTAGGTCTTCTTGATGCGAGTTGCATGAGTGAATGCTAACTAGGAACAAGCTCAAAAGAGGAGGAAAACTTAAATCCTTTGATCCCGAAGTAGGGTGTGCAGCATGAAGACAGAACATGGTAGATGAGGAAGCTCGAATGGAGGAAGAGTGAAATTATCACAAGATCTTCTTCACCATGGCAAAGAAGGTTAACAAGTTGTTTGCAGAATATGAGAGGACAATCAAGCCTGAGAAGAAAGAATCAGATGATCATGCCTTGGTAAATCATGAAGGTGGAGGAGAAGAGCCTCCTCCCTCTCTGCGCTCTAGTGAAAGTTCTTCTTCTTCCTATTCTCATCATTCTAACATGCATCATAGGAATGCATCTAAAAATCCTTTTTTTAAGTTAGATGTCAAGTTTGATTTTCCTATGTTTAGTGGAGAATCTAATGTAGAAAAGATAGATAACTAGATCAGACAGGTTGAAGTATATTGTCGCATACAACGAATAAAAGAGGATGAAGCCAAGATTTAGCTAGCATCCCTTCGATTGAGTGGCACTACTCTCGTCTGGTGGGAAGGAAAACAGCAGAAAGGTGGTAAGAATAGTCATAAACTTCTTTCATGTTGGTCTCAGTTTGTCTCTGCTATAAGAGGACAGTTTTACCCATTGGGCTACAGACAGAAAGCCATGATGGAATGGCAACATTTGAAATAAAGTAAAGGTCAAACTATTCAAAATTTTATAGAGGATTTTAGGAAACAAGCATTAGCATTGAGTGTTCCACTAGACACTCCTGAGATGTTAATGAAATATATTGGCTCTTCACATAGTTATTTGTGTCATTCGTTGTCATTATTTGAATCTAAAACTCTTGATGAAGCTAGTGTGAAGGTTTTACATCTTGAAAGCAGGGGGAAGCATGAGTAAGAAGACCACCCAAAGAGGACAATAGCAACTAGGATAAAGGAAGAAAAGCCCTCTTGTACTCATTTTGAAAAAGAGGGGAATGATGAGGAGCATTGCTAGAACTTGCATCCATAATTGAGGCCAAAAAGGAACGACAAAAAATGGAAGCAGAAGACAGTTCCAACTTTCCAAGAAGACCAAGAATCTGAATCAGAGGATGATGAGAAGATTACAACTGTGATATTTTTAGGTGTTGGATAAATTGACCTAGGATCAGGGTCATGTGATGAAATGAAGATTGCAGCTCTTGGGATTACAGAAGATGGAACTATCGACTTGGGTTCCGATTCAGTCAATGAGACAAATATTTCAGCAAATTTTGTGCTTAAATGAAAAGGGCACCAAATGCGAAAATGGTTTCAAGAACTCAAAGAAATAAACCAAAGAAATTAGGAGGAGAATGTAGAACTAAGGAGACTCCTACAAGAAGCAGATAAGGAGAAACATAGGTTGCAACATCAATTACAAGCCAGGGAGGAGGCCTTGGAAAAGTTACAGCATAGCAAACCTGAGGTAAAAAATGATACTTCAATTTCATGTACTTTTTATGATGATGATTTAGTTTCTTTGGAGAAACATATTAGAGGTTTTGGATAAAAAATGTTGAAGAAGATGGGGTATCGAGAGAAAGGCCTCGACATTAATGGCTAGGGCAGTGTGAATCCTATCAAAGCGGAGGAATTTCCTTGTTATGCAGGACTTGGATATGTTAGAAAAGAGGCTGGCAAATACTCCAAGCCAGCCAGTGACCAACCAATGATAGATGATGACAAAACTTCATCACATTCTACTGATAGTGAGGATTCCATGGGCACTTATCAGAGGCACACTAGATATAAGTGTTCCAAGATGATTTGGAAATTTTAGAGGAGAAAGAATCATTGTAGTTACTACAACGAGGATGGACACCAGGGAGTTGCATGTCAAATACTCCATGCCTAGAAAGAACCTATGAAGCAACCAACTGGTCAAAATATTCAACAAGAAAATCTACCACAAGGAGATGACCCATTCATTTTGATGAGTGAGAGATGGTTTTATTAAATATAGTAGCTTGTCATGGCTGCATTTTGTAAATCATGTATTGTGATATAATTGTAAAAGTGATGATGTTTTTTCCATCGCTTATTAAAGCAACGATGATGTTTTTGGCCTTTTTGTTGATAGTTGGGGTATTGGTTTCTATTATGATGTAAACTAAACTAAAGAGTGTGTGTTATAAACTCTTGGCAAGTATGGGGTTGTTTGAGTCATGTTTGAATTTGTATGCGATTGCAACGAATGTACCGGATTTGACTGGAATGCGCATCTTGAAAGTATGGATTGAAAAAGAAACATGTAGATTGCAAGATGTGTTCATTCTTTTAGAGGACCAAAACCTCCTTAGTGGGGAGGAATGATCCCGGTGACTCTAGATACACTCAGAATTCAGAAGTGGCTTTGGAAAAGCTAAAAAATCAAAGTTGTCGGATTGAAGTCAAACCAACTTCAGATCGAAGATATCGAATCAATATTTCCAACAGCATGAACGACACCTCAATCTGAGTTCATATGTGAAAGTTATGGTCAATCAAAGTTTTGGTCAAACTGGGCCTAATGGCAACCACTAATGAGGCAACAATTTGGAGTTTACAGAAACATAGATTCCAGTTGTCGAATAGGTCAATTTTCACCTAGTTAATTTTTTCGGTGACCCTTAAAATCCAACGAATGGTTTTTTATCATATTGGTTATAAAAAACAAAAAAGTATTAAAAAGGGGGTGGCAGACTGCCACCCCTGCCCAACAACTAACATATATTAAATAGGGTGGCAGGTGGTCAAACCCCACAACCACACCATATTGACCTGGCCTAAAGGCCATTTCTATATGACAAAATGGATCCGTAGGGGTTTGAACTCATGTTAGCTGGTTGGTCGGCCCACTCGTTGCGACGGCTCCACATAACACCACTTAAACCCAATGCCTCCACCCAATGGTTAAAACAAATGGCCAAATAAAAATGTTCCACCAACTAAAAATTCCATATGTGGTTTGGCGAGGTTCAAACCCATGACCAACCCAAAAAAATTCTTATTATTACTTCCGCCAGCCAAGAGCCCAACAAGCACATCCTTGGTATGTTCGTCAGTAATTTCACATATAAACTCAATTCACCATTCGACCGAGGGACGATAATAAAGAATGCCAAACGGAGTTTGAGCACGAGGACCAAGAGGGCAGAATCTTGACACAATAGTTGAGGTGGAACCATGCTTAGCACATTTTTTGAGACAAAATCTTGCAGGAACATTTTTTGATGCTTAAGGAATCTTTATATTCCCTTGGAGGTTGATTTTTGGAAAAGGCAGAATGATGCCGAATTTATAGTCATTTTTCTCAGAATTTCACTAGGACAGCAATGGTGTGCTCATAATTTTCATCCAAGTAGTGGATTTTTCACCCATCTCTAGGAAGGAATCTTTGAGGTAATCCTTGAGATTCCCGAGGGTCCATATTTTGACGGTGTCAGAAATGGGCCAAGTTTGTAGTTGTTTGACACAATTTTGCACCACAAACTCAGCGGCGATGTCTGTTTTTGTGACTGAGCTTTGAATTTTCAGACCATTCCAGAAAATGGAGGTATAAGGGTCATTTATATAATTGATTGTAAGTTATTTATGTTGCCATTAAATGAAAGAGGCCTCCCCACATTGAGCAGGGCCTAGAGATATAGCCCACATTGGGTGATCTCTGTCATCAAATTTTCTTGTGTCTTTGATCTCATGGTTGTTTTGATTTCTAGTTATTTCATATGTTTATGTTACTTGTTTACATGCTCTTTTAAATGAAATTATGTATGCATCCTTGAAGTAAAATATTTGCATCAATGGAGCTAGAAAACAAGGTAGTTATAGGATGATTTCTTGGAAAAATATGTCATGTGAATATTCAAAGGATTAGATGACGTTAAAATTTGAACTTCTGATGGTATGCACCACACTCATTATGACTCTAGCTATGGGGTGGCTAGAATGGGTTTTTAAGTCGGTGGGAGAGGTTAACATGGTATTATAGAGTAGATGGAAATTGGGCTCCCAAAACCTTTTTCTATAGAAATGTCATGTTGACTTTGATACCAAAATGGCCCAAGTGGACATTCTACTAGTGTAGCTATAAATACTAGGGCTACTACAGGTATTATGGTCAGTGGATGTGTTTGAAGAAATATGAAACTCCCTTGGTACTTTTTATGAAGCTAATTTATCTTTCCATGTCTAGGTACTTCAAGATAGTAAGAATGCTAGTGGGTCATGAAGTTAGTAAATTTTTACAGGAGTTGATTATCAAGAAAGGAGAAGACCATTTTCAACTGACTCTAGATTATGAAGGCACACCCTCCAAATGTGGGTAATTACATGGTTGTGGGTTCCTAGAAGTGGATTATTAATTGCCCAGATTAAAGGAAGGTGTGGACTTAAAGAATGTAACCATAAGTACTAGAAGTGGAATTTCCATATTGTCCTTTAATAAATAGAAGGAAATAAGTTGTACAACAAAAGAGGCAAATAGAAGGTACCCAAACAAGTTAGTGGGACTAATAGAGTAGCCTTTGGCCTTGGGTATTCATAATTACTCGATCCTAGATGTTGTTGGTGAAAACAAGGAGCACATGCCTCTCATGGGTAATTCCTCTTAGTTGCATTCTCCCCATAAAAGGAATTTTTGAAAACTTTACATTTTGAATGTTGGGGGCTAGAGATAAAAATTGAACGCTTCAAGTCCATTAATCAAATGTTTCCTAGAATTTTTTGCATTAAAATATTGTTTCTCTAACCTTAATCCCTTTATTAGTGATATATAAGGTTTTAGTGGAAGAGGATTCCTAGTTGGGGACATCTAAAAACCCAAAATTGGAATTTGAGTCCATGGGGTCCTCCTAGGAATATTTTCATTCAAAATCCTCCAAGTATAACCTTACATCTAAAATCAAAGGAGTCATTGATTTCCTAGGAAAGGTGGCAAGGGTGTTATGGTTCCTTTATGAGAAAAAAATAGAATCCAAACCAAAGAGGGAGAAAGATTTATATGTCCATGACGCATAAGTTTAGATCTGGTTAGATGTTGGAACAATTATCTCTAATTAGGGAATTGATGAGTCTCTATTTTGGCACAATTTTACCATGTTTATCATTTCTCTTATATTCCATTTTGCTAATATTATTAACCATTTCCTTATTAGAGATGTGTTGAAGTTGCGATCAACACCGTCCAAAATTTTCCTATACCTGAATTTTGGAGCCTACTGAGGATCTAACGATTTGTCATTCCATAGTCATTTCATGACTAATTAATGTTACACTAAGTTCTTTGGTCTTCTTCTCTGTTTCTAAGTATTGAAGTCACTTTATCGCACGTGTTTAGTACGTAATAAGTTCATGAGCACATTCTTTTACGCACTCTTGAACATGCATAACACAATTCATCAAGACAATCCCTGTGCAATGTTCAACATATGTCGACAATCAATGTGCACTTTCATTCAGAGTCTCTCACTTTTGGTTGTGATTATACTTCTATTTCGTGAGCTTTTCCAACGATCGCTTTTGTGCACCGTTTCTTTCGCAAGTGTCATTTTCATGTTTACGATTGTCACTTTTGCTTATTTTTTAAGTGTCATTTTCATGTTATCTTTGCTCTAGCATGTGCCGCTTTCAATTTTATACACATTTGCAAGTGTTGTTTGCATTTTTCTCTTACTATCACAAGTGTCATCTCCCGAGAATGGGAAGTGTCGCACGATGTAAAAGTAGAGCCATGGTTCATTTCAAGAGGAAAATTTGGTACCAATGGGTCCTATCTATCATATAGACACGTATTAGACTCATTCCCAAGGTTTTTTTCACTTTTTCACTAGTGTCATCACTATCATTGTAAAGTACATCCTAAGTGTTGCACTTGGACAAGGTTTTTGTATTTTTATCACATTGAGGGGATCATGTTGTTCTTGCAAATTGAGTGTTCAATGTTGTGTTGTTAATTGTTTTGAGTATGTGTGATCATTCATAAATTCAATCCTAGTCTCACTTCTACCTCATTGATCCCACACTTAGTCAAATTATGGAAACTTCCTACCTGATCAACGTGACCTCACTCAGCCCCCTAGAACTGCACACTGTATGGTGTCAACCCTCAAGTTGATCCCTTGTGCCTTGTAACAATGCAATGCGTAGTTCCTGCATCCAAGGACTGTGCGTTACATAGTCTCAATGCTCAACCTTGCCCTCTTGACCTCCACAACTATGTAGTTTATGTTTCTAGTCAGTCTCCTTCTACACATTACATAGTGGCAAGTGTCAAGTTGTCTCCTTGCCTCCCTGATCTATGAAATAACACAATCCCTATACCTTTCTCTCTCCTATACTCTGCATTGGGCAACTTCAAGGCTCAATACTGCCTCATTGAGCTCCTCAACTACGTAGGCATCATGTGAAAACCTCCAGAATTGTGCATTGCACGGTCTCAAGATTCAGTCCATCACTCCCGGCCCCTGGAACTGCACACTATGAAATCCCTAAGTCTTCCTCCTTGTCCAGTACCCAGTCCTAGCTCAATCAGTCTTTTTCATGAAGCAAGCTAGACTAGAAGATTTTTGTAATAATGTTTTCTTGTTATGAGTGGATTCCACTTGCAGGTACTACATCTTAACATGATACGATGATGCTCGAAGAGGAAGAGAAGGATATCATATGAGAAGACACTTGTGAATATGGAACCATGAAGAAGTCATCAAGCAAGGAGATGAAGGGACACTAGCTTACCACAAATATCAAAGATCTAGATCACATGAAGACTCCATATCAATCAGCCCCTTGGAGGATGAAGATGAAACACATGCAAGATCCATCATGAAGATGAAAAGAAAGAAGAAAAAGGAGCAACTTGGAAATGCCACATCATCATGAAGTTCCATATCATCATTGTTAAGAGTCATATCAAGAGGCACACGTGTCATAGTATCTTTCCACATCATTTTTGGAATGTAATTGTGTAATTTCCCAAAATGAGAAACTGTAAATATTGGGAAGACCAAGGGTCTCACATGGAATATGAAGAGTCACTATTGAGTTCTAAAGTTATATATAAACTCAAAGGTCATGTAAGAATTCAAAAAATTCATTATAGAAACTCTAGAGTCATGAGGGAGGTCAAGAGTCACATGGGAGGTGGAGAGTCACCTCATTTATTATAAATACACCCTCATAACTCAAGCAAAAGGAATTTTGGGACTTGATCTTCCTACATTGGCTTCTCTAGCATTAGCATAGGAGAGAAGATCTTTCTTTGGAGGAGCAAGTGGTGACTTAATGTTCCACTATTGGGGCTAGTGTGGTAACATTGTATTTGTATATATTGGAACTTCCACTTAATATTTAAGCTCGATAAGCCAACACATTTTCATGCATGTATCATGAATGTCATAAGACTATTCTTTAGATGTTTGTGTTATATTTTTGTTCATGTGTACTAAGGAAATTGATCTATTTAAGTGGCTTTGGTAGTTATCTTGTTGAATATGTGTTGTATCTTGGATGTATGATCGTGGTTATCTTGTGAACTAATTTTTAAGTTAACTAGCAATCCTCTTATTCTCTTGTGTGTCTCTTATATACCTTATATACATTGCATTTGTATGCCTCGCATTGTCATCTTAATTGCTTGTTTCAAAGAATGCTTGTATAACCTCTTATGTTAATAATGGCAGTCAAGGAAAATCGCTAAGGACAATGGAAACCAGCCATATTTCCAGTTGGGGCTCCTACTCCAAACGATGTGAGGTCTAACTGGGATTTCACATCAGAGAGACCCGCTTGGTTGACAGGTTTCCAACACCATCAACAAGATGCTACATGTAATTGCTTATTCATAGATTGGAAATTTAATAGATTTTGATAATGTATTAGGATATTTTTGTATTCTTTGTATCTATCTTTTCATTTTAAAAAGACCTTACAAATCATGCTGATAGGTGTTGTGAACATAGAGTCCATGCCACAAATTTATAAGGTCGTTAAACCATTTCTATGGATCCACAAGTTTCATCCAATTTGTTGTGAATTTTGTTTCTATTAAACCTTTGTGATATATATATGTTCCAACAACAATATTCAGGCTTGCTACCACATGTTTAAATGTTGCAAATGTAATGTTGTAGAGCCATGGCCCCACTTCACTGCTATGAAATATATAGATATTGAGTTGAACTATTTAAATGTGTGAACTTTTTAAGGAATATCGTCTAGTTATGTTATGTTAATTGAAATATGTTTCCTACTATATTTGCTACATATTTGGTTTTGTAAATATTTGAGCATTTTGTTGCATGAGTGGATTGGGAAAATTTGATTCTAAAGTATGCTAGAACTAATAGTATTTAATAAATCGTTATTTGGATTCTTATAAAGAGAAAACATTAACTTCTATGAAGAGAGTAATAAAAGTTGTTATTCACTTTAGATATATTGATAACATAGTTTGTTGTATTTTCCTTTTCTATCTTCTTATGTGAATAAAGTGAGGTTTCTTGAAATACAAAACTAATATTTATTTCTTGAATATTATTAGCACATTTATTAGAAGAGAAGGGCCCACTGCGAATGATATAGGTGTGATGTGTATAATTCCTTGTAATTAATCATATTTCTATGTATAAATTAGTATTTCATAATCCTTTTCAATCACATAAGTGTAAGTATATGTATCTTCTACTAAATATTCTCTATATTAATGTAAAATAGTCAAGATCGATCTTTTAGATTATCTTTGTTTTAATTACGTTTGTTTATTGTTTCCCTAGTTTGTTCTTGTAGTTAGAGTATGTTGTTTCTAAGATTTTTGTTAGACAAAAACCCGCAGGTGTTAGTTAACGATCACATCTCTAGATATAAGGATCCACGAGAGGTGGTTAGTCCATGTCACCAAACACATGGGGAGCATTGGTTTGTCCAATGTCCAACAATCTCTCTCCCCCCCGCCCAACGCGACCTGGGTGTGTATCAAACTTGTGACTTATGCTTTGATACCACTTGTTGGGAATCATGATTGTCATTAGACCAAAACTCGCAGGTGTTAGTTAACGATCACATTGCCGGAGATAAGGATCCAAGGGAGGTGGTTAGTCCATGTCGCGAAACACAGAGTGTTGGTTTATCCAATGTCAAACATTTCTACATTAGATTAGAATAGCATGAAGGTGTTCAACTCTTAATATACTACTTGAGACTTACATATATTATTCATAATGCTTCACAAGCTTACAAACCCTGGTTGATAATTAAATGTACAATAAATCAAGATATCATATTCAAAATTATTATGATATTTAGGTATCTTGTCCATTTTATAACCATTTTTAAGGAACCATTAAATTTATTAACTTATTATTTTATCGCATTGAAATAGATATCACATGGTAAGAGGATTTTCATTGTTGGAATGTGTTGATGGTGTTGGAGGCGCCAACATTCAGGGGATCTCCCCGGTAGGAATTCCCAACCAGACCTTAAACCCTTTGGAGTAGGAGTCCTAGCAGTGGATGGTAATGTAGTGCCTTGACTGCGGTAGCGCATAGAGATAAGTATGATGACTTTGGGTGGAAGCAAGTGTGTGACCTTGCAGTGAGTCAAGTGAGATGCATTGGGGTTATAACACACGGAGGGGAAAAGGAAGTGTGCCCCTTAGAAGCCTATAATAGTATGCAACCTAAAAGGAATACATGAGTGGAATGAAATCACAAGCTGAAATGCGGAATAGTCCACAAACCAAAGTGACGGGTTAATCCAACAACACACATTCAACAAGATTCATACAATTGCATACAAAGTAGTTCATAAGAAAATGTGTAAGTTAAACAACATACACTGCTAAAACAACCAGAATAGTCCAACTACAATAACAACATATGCATGAAAGTGTGTTGGCTCTGTTATTATTATTATAAGTGAAAGTTCCATCCATACATACACCATTGACAACCACTAGCCCCAATAGTGGAACATTACAGTTAAGAACACCTGCTCCTCCAAAGAAGTATACTCGCTCTACGTTGTGGAGAAGCTAAGGCTCATCACAATACTCCCAAGCCTTCTCTAAGCCTAAGCCTAACCAAACTCTTGGATCCAAAAAGCCTCTTCTATGAGTTATGAGGTTCTATTAATAACAAAGGGCGGGGTGATCCTTGACATTTCCCTTTGTTACTCTTTGACTAACCTCATGACTTTTCAACTTCTTTAGAAATAACTCATTACCTTACATAGTGATTGTTCATATTCCACTAATGACACTCAGAATTTCACTTACAACATATTTACAAATAATATACATTTTCCACATGTGCCCATGTGAGACAAAATAGGTTAGAGACAACCTAACAAGACAAAACACTATGACTTGGAAGTTTTGGGAAAGACTAACTCGACAACCTCCACTTGATGCTTCTTAGTCACGTACTGATGCCAAGCTTGCTATTGTGCGATGATGTCCCCAAACTTCTTGATGGTGTATTTATGATATCAGACTCTTGCCTCCATAGATTCTAGGCATATGGTCTTGGAACTTATTTCCAACTCATCTTGAATCATGTGCAACATGCTTTTGACCATAACAAGACCACCAATGTACTTCTACATGTTTTTTGCACTCAACTCCAAGTCATCGTCGGTGGCATCTTGCCTTAGCTACTCCATGTACCTATAGATCTCTAACTAGACTTGGTTCACATGCTTAGCTTAAGTGAGGGAACCAATTGATGGGATCTTGTGCATTCTTACCATGACATCCAAACTCTTATACAAATGTGCATATGAATCTTGTATGTTGGTGATGAATGGGGTGAGTTTCTCATAGTTTGGGATCAACATTCATACCTTTGCTTTGTCTAGCTCTTTCTGTAGCTTCATCATCTTTGGCAAGTAAAGTGGGGCCCATTTGTACCATATTATCCACACTTGTACATGGCCGATGGGAGCATGTATGTCCCTGAGAGTTTGGACAAACCTTTTGCTCTGCTGTTGTAAGCCATGCAGATGGACAACCACCTTATGCATGGTGACGAATCCATCATAGAGCTTTCACATGGTAGTCTCAAGTGTTGGTACTTCAACAAGTATCACTTTCCTCATCTCTACCATTGCGGAACCTGTGCTCTGCTCTCTGGATTGTTCTGCCTCTTGCCTGGTTTCCTACAAGTTCTTTGCCATCTATTCATTCTTAGCTAATGGGAACTTAACATTTGAGCTTGTGGCTCCTGCATAAGCCAAAGTGGCATCAGCCATGGAAACTGGATGCTTTCTTACATCTGGCACAATCACCCTTTCCTTCATGAATGTAAGTGACATGTGATCATATGGGAAATTCTTTCTCTGCACCTATATAATCTTCTTCTTCAAATTGTCAAATGATAGATTGTACACATCCATCACCGAATCATCATCAAGGAGAATAGCCTCTCCTCACTCGCTCATGACTAGTTCTAAAATTGGAGGTGGTGGAGACTGAGAGGTGACCTCAGGTGCTCTTGGCATGAGGTCAGTGTCTTGGTCCTATGGCTCCTACCCAAACTCCATGTTCGTCACTTCAATCAGTTGCTCAATCTATTGAGCAAGTTCTAGGTCCTACATCTTCTCACCCTCTTCTTTAACTATCGGTTGTTCTAACTCCTCAACCTGAATGGGCATTGTTTGCTCTGTCATCGTGCCTTTCCTTTCTTCTTCCTCCTATTTCTACCTCTCTTCCCTCTCTCTCCTTCTCAACATCTACTCTTCCTTCAACTTGTTCTTCGTTTCCTGCAACTTTTGTTCTACTTCCTCCAACCTTTGTTTCTCTTTCTTCCTTTGCTTTGCTCTCTTTAGTTGTTTCTCCCTCTTTACCTCCATTACTAAAGCTTATTTCTCAATGATGGGGTCCGTTTTCATCTTGCAGCTTTGCTCAGCCTCTAGGTTCTAGGAAATCTTCCTCTTTCCTTTGTCCTACACCGGATTGCTTCTTACTGTTATTGCTTCTTACGTTGTTAGTGCCTACAAAGTAGATTTCCAAGTTGTGGCTATATTGACTAGCTCGTGGAGCTTGGATTCATTGTAATAGTGTCTCCAAGGGTCCTCCTCGTGTCAATGAAATGTCTCATGGATACATGGATAGTACACCTTCACACAAAGGTTCTTGCAAATACCGTGGGGATCATACGGATTATAGACTTTGGTGTCGAACTGTAACTTCACTATCTCCCTAGCTTCGACATCTTCATCCTTCAAGTTCTTAATATTGTACAATCCAATCCACAAAGGAAGGGTGAGCCAGGGTGCCTTCTTCCTCCTTTGCAGCCCTACTGATAACCCTATGGACATGTGATATCAGACCTCTTACATGACCAACTTGTTTGTGGCATACTTTGGTAGAACATGCAGAGGCTTCTCTCTGCCAAACATCTTGATGAAAGTACCACCAGGTGAGGCATACCAATTTGCAATGTCAAGTATTGCCTCCATCACCTCTTGGGACATGCAAGGTGGATCCTGCTCAACCTAATTATGAAATGGTCAGTCAGCCTCGACATAACTCCTTGGTAGCTGCAGTAAGAAAGAAACTTGCAATAAATGTTAATGACAATCTCTTTTAGTGTCCATGTCCAACTCATTCCAGGAAACTAATGTTGGGCACAGATTGCATCAAGTAAATACGCAGAAATGTAGAATATTTACTTTTCATCCTTGGGCAATTATAGGCGTTAGTTGCATGAACTTTCAACTAAAGAGCCAAAATATCAAACCAATTGAATGGATTTCCATCACTCACCAGTTGGTCCAAAATAACCACCCAATTTTCAGGAAAGGTTTTTGTGCTCTTTTGACCATATAATCGGCATGCACATATGATCAAGAACTAGTGATCCTTCCTTAGAGAATTTTTCTTGTAAGCATGATAGGGTGTCGTTTTGAACTTTGACAGCTCTTTCATCTAGTGCTTTACAATATCTCTGGTGTTCACGAAGTTGTGGGTAGCGTAGAAAAGGGTGTACATGCAGTTCACCGGCTGAGGTAAATGATACATCTGTTGATAGTTCTTCGCCCTGAAGGTGGCAAGCTCTATCCCACTAACACTACTTAATTTCACAGTCTCTGGATATATGTGTGAGACAATCAAGTGGATGATGTCTGCACATGCGAAGGTGGGGTACCTGCATGCAATCTTATGTAATCTTAACTGGTGGATATTGATATAACCCTGCCGCTCCTCTAAGTCTTCCTTGAAGTCCTCTGCAAAGGTATCCTTGATTTCCTACCATGCCAACTTCATGCCCTTATCAATGAACAATTGAGTGTTTGCATAAAATGAAAATTCACTGACACCTTCTCAACTTCTTCCCCAGTGATACTCTCGATAGTATCCTTTGATGCAACTCTCTTGGAAGCCATGTTATCTATAACTGCTAGAGAGTTTCTCAACAATTGTTGTACCTGGAGACAAAGAGGACACTCATGGCATGCAAATGTTAGCTTGAAACCAAAATCAATTCAAGAATCAAACCAAGCAACAACCTAGGCAAATGTTGGGAGTTATTGTGCTATCTTGGCTCATAGAGGTGACTGGATTCCAGCTGGAACTGCGCATTGCACAATCCCAATGGTCAGTGGGGAGGTCTTGCTCACTAGAACTACGCAATGCATAGTTCAGTCTGTGCACATGCCAGGAGACTACGCATTGCACAGTCTCAGTGGCCAAGGCTCGGGGTTGGCTCCTGGAACTGTGCAGTTGTATCCAATCCTGGGCAACCTCTGTGCAATTCCATATTTCAAGGCCAAGGCCTTGAGCTCTGTAAATGTGTAGTGCATTCTTGGGAAAAAAAGATCCGGGCAAAGGAAGCCCAGATCTTCCCAATGGGAGTGAGAAATCGAATAGATCTGAAAGGTAGTGTATTGTTGGGTGCATATCTAAGTGAATGATGAGGCATGCTAGTGAAATGAGTGCATGAATCAATCAAACTGAAGGAAAACGAAGCATGTGGAAAGAGTTGCCGCAACGATGACTGTTGGTGCAAAAACTAGGTGATGCATGCAACACTTGGGAAAGGAAGTGAAAAGTTTAAAACAACACTTCTATAAGCTAAAATAAGTTAAAACACTAGAAATCATTCAACAAAACAAGTAAAACAACAATCTCACAAGCTAAACAAATAAAAGCAACGGAAAAAACAACAAAAGACTATAAAAGCAAGACTTACCCGAAAAATGAATGACGATCGCACCTAAGGTTCCTTGATCTCCCCAGGAATGCCAAAGCTCCAATATTGAATGTGAAAATGAGTTATGGCAGCGTCGATTAAATATATTTGGGTGATTTATGGTTTATGATGCAAAGGCCAAAAATCAAGGAAAAAGCGATGCTTGGCGGCAGTTTCCAAAATAACTCAATTGTCTCCTCTAGGTTGTTAAAAATAAATACCTATTTTCTAGGGATTCTTTTTCACTTTTTTATTTTTTCTTTTACAAGAAAAGTTGTCATGCATGTCCTAGAGATATTGCACAATTCTGAGAAGGACTAGGCAACTCACTAGCTCGTGCATTGAGCCGCTTCTGAGTAAGAAGATTTTGCGCAATTTATGGGTTGAGTGGCTTTGGGTTGCCTCTCATGCTCTCTGCAGTTTCCTAGTTGAGGGTTGGCTGTCAACTGGTTCTGCACAGTTTTGGAGCTAAAATCTCACTATCATCTTGGATTGTGCAATTCCCGAGAGCAAGGTTGGTTTCCCTTAAGGATTGCACAGTTCACTAAGGCAAGCCTGGAACCGGGTTGAAAATAATTCAAGAGACTGACATGTGGGTTAAGAAGTAAACCAAGTGAGAAAGAACAAGCCATAATGAAAAATATAAAGCTCAATCAAAGCACAATTACATAGTCAGTGCGAGATAAGCTATTGTTATTTAGGAGGGAGGCTTCAAAACAAAGCATAGGAAAAATTTTGGAGGGTGGTTGTAGCCGCTACAACATTGGCGACACACTGGTATAACTCTAGCTCTTTGTGTGGACCTTGTCTTGAGTAAAGCGAGTCTGACTCTTCCGGAAGTATTGTTCAATTCTTTGATTGTCATAGCTTCTTCACTAGCTTGAGTTGAAGATGTAGTCCCTACCATTCTCTTTATCGGTAGAACACATACCAAGCCAAGTCAACTGGGTTGTTTCAATTGGGGATGAGGGGTATATTGATGCACAAGTAATATAGATTGTTAGAGTTTTAGTTTCATCTCTGGTGTTTCTCCACTGCCAGCAGGCATGGACAACACCTCGATGGAGTCACTTCAGGAACACAAGAATTTCTCCACTACCAACGTGCCTACATAGTACCTCGGTAGAGTTACTTGCTTCACCTCTCTGCACATGAAGCCTTTCTCTTCTTTTGCCTTTATTTATTATTATTTTTTCACTTTATTTTTCATTTTCAAATAACTGTGCATAGGCACTTATTTATTTCATGAGGTAGAAAAGAGATCTCGACTTATTGAGAGCAGAAGAGGTTGTCCCTTCAGAAAAGTACCTTACATAGAAGAGGTTGTCCCTTCAAAAAAGCACTTGTTAAGGTTTTCCCCCTCTCCTTACTCTACTTGACTGAGTTGACAAGGGTTAACAAAATATATAAAACTGATTAGAGTAGGTAGTACTAGTTAAGAGTGCAAGCATTGTGATTTCACCATGACTCTCTCTGAAAGGAACACATTTTCCACCAGGGTATCATCGACTAGAAGAAATGCAATATCTTAAAAAGAGAGGGAATAGATAGATAACAAAGTTTTGATAGTTGTACAAGTCCTCTTCTATTTCACTCTGCTTGTCTAAAGAAGCCAAATACAGTTTCATGTGGAAACTAATCCTACGGGTGCACAAGAAAACAAGCAAAGGAAAGAAGTAAGGTGAATCAAAACAAAGTAAGCAAGACAAAACAAGAAATAAAACACTACTCCTACTCCTAAGCTAAGCAGAGCATGGGCCAACTCATGTGAAGGGATATTTCCAATGTAGCCACAGGTGCATTGGTTGACCCATGTAGGCGATAGTATGATTAACAAGAAAGATATTCAATCATACCAACAGACAAGAAAGATGAAGCAATGTAAACCAAATCGTTCGAAATTTGAATGCGTCCACAGAAAAGAAAAGATTGAAATCAAATGAAAGGCACTCTGCAAATGTATCATGGTGTTCTCTTACATTGCACATGGAAGACAACCATGTACACACCTTCGAACATGAAAAATGAGCAAACATGAAGAAAGAAGAAAATTTTTGTTTCGCAACAGTGCTTGCTACATATGACTCCTCCAATGCACGAACGATAGGATCATGTGATTCTGGTGAAGGATGCAAAAACTATGAATTGGATTGATTTTCAATGTGGATAGGAGATTGATGAGGAGCCTCGGGAGATTCAACATATTTTTGATCGGAAGTGGGACTGACCTCAAAGCTACGATAACCTGACATAACCATCAGCTCAAGCTGCAGTGCCTTGACAACTTGAGGAGTTTCCACTTCATTAGAAGATGGATCATCAAAGATCAGTGGCTTAGGAATATCAACAGTAGGTAAATCAGAATCGTGATCAAATGAATGAGTGAAGAGATCATGACGGTAACGATAAAAAAGTTCAATATGGACAATGACGCCCTCATGACCTAACGAATCATAGAGAGGAGTTGATGAAAAACAAAAAATTTCATCCTCTGAGTTTCTAGAAATGAAAGATGAGAGATCGAGTGGGTCCGGGAAGAAATATTTTTCCTCTCTACAATCAA
The DNA here is from genome assembly GCA_000404065.3 of Pinus taeda. NCBI lineage: Eukaryota > Viridiplantae > Streptophyta > Pinopsida > Pinales > Pinaceae > Pinus > Pinus taeda. Next base: position 181,230 of record APFE031740925.1, on the reverse strand, counting down.
ATGATAAGCTGACATCCAGCACTTACTATGAATGATTGAAAGTGGAAACATCTAGAGATGGATCTTCACAAGATGGAATAGAAATGGAAAAATCATAAAAGATGTCAGGATAAATCGGATGAGGTATGGACAAAAGGAGGTCGTCCTTCACTGCAACTTCTTGTTCAGATTCCCACACATACTCATAAAAAATGATAGCGCAGGTTGACTATTCAACACCAAATTCATCCACAACTTGATCCTCGTGAACACCACATGTGGACTCCATAACAGACGAACACAACACACCAAAATCTAGAGGATCAAAGGAACTAGTGGGCGAAGGCTGAGCGGATGAGACCATGTGACAACCATCAGGCTTACAGTCCAAATTTGTGTAGAAATCGAGAGCAGGTGGGGTAGGAGGAGATTGATGTCACTCACTGCATTGTGGGTTTCAATTGGCCAAGGTTGCCCAAGAGTAGTGAATTTTGGAGCCTCTATCCCATGACACAGAAGCTATCAGAGCCAAATCATACCCTCTCCATTGTGAAGTGCTCAAAAAGAGCTTTCCAACAGTATATGGAAATCCAAAAATGGACTCCTGGAGTAGAAGTTAAGTCATTCTGAAGTCTACCTTGGAAAAGCCAGCAAACCCAGAAAATGACTAAGTGTGGAGGAAAATCGCAATCAAAGGTCCAGAGGGTCTATCACAATTGCATATTGGCGTCGACAGGTCCAGTTGGGTTAGGAGCATTAATGTTGGAAGGAAAAACGATCCACCGATTGTTGCCATCGCATATCGGTGGTCAGCGGATCTGGGCACAACTTTTATCGCATAATTGGCATATCACAGTCCCAAACGCCTATATTTCATATCACATCTCGCAGATGACACAGTCCCTTAGTTATAGCATACTCCAAACCATGCAAGGCTGATTTGCGATATCTTGTTGCACCGCCGGGGAAGGGCTAGAAAGTGTTAACAAAGAAAATCATGGAAAAACAGGGGTCGGTCCTCCCATTTTCTCTCTCCTCCACGTGGCGATACGACGCATCACATATCGGCGATCGAAAGTACCAGGGCATCGGCTATCAGCGGAGTAGAGGGCTCACTCTGCAAAATACCCCATGAAACTACGATTTTGCGATACAATGTTAAATCACCAGGGAGGGGCCGACTCCGATTAACAAAGGATTTCATGAAAAAACCAAGGTTGGGCAAGTCTTTTTCTCTCTCCTCCAGGGGGCCACGCGGCAACATGCGATTGGTGTTCAGAGCTGACAGGGTAGCTGATGTCATCAGTGACGTGGGAGTACGATTGATGACATGGCAGAGGACACGTGTCACCTAGTTTCAATGTTTTCAGGGGTGACATGGGGCAATTTCCAGGTGCCATGTGTCACCATTCACAAGGTGACTCATGGCAGTGATGACATCACCCCACGGACTGGCGATTGCAACAGCTAAGGGGAAAAAAGATTAATGCATTGGGGTTGAGCGATTGCAATATGCGGGACTTCCCTTCCAGATGTGATAAAGTATCAGGGCAAGGTCTATAAGGACCTCGCGTTCGGACTATCGGCCGACTCCAAAGAAAAGAGTAAGGGGCCTTCTCCTCCAGCATGCAATTGCGATATGTGGGCACTCCCCCTGGATGTGATAAAGGATTAAGGCAAGGTCTATAGGAATATCACATCCAAATTGTCAGCCCGCGCCAAGGAAAAAGCTTAGAGCTGGGTAAAACAGTGTTCAAGCATTGATATGTGAGAGAAATCGATAACAAAGGAAAATGCCTTTCTGACATGGGTCTGAGAGCCTTAGCACTTGAGGACTCAGCCCCTAGTCCCAGCTCCCAATCATATGAGGAAAAGACACAAAGGACTATGATAAGGGGGGCTAAGCAGAAGATCTAATATTGAAGAACAAGAACAAGAGGACCGGGACGATGGCGAATGCTAGGTTTTCCTGCAGCAGCGAGCGGATGGTGGTCGCAACAGGGTCTGCTGCAAAGGTTGAAGGGGATCCAGAGCCTGGAGATTTGGTGTGCTCCCACGTTGCCCTCTTCGCGGAATGGCATTGTCAAGGGCCTCAATCCTGTCCAGTTCTTTTCGGCAAAGCACCTGTGGGTTTCTCTGTCTCAAGGAGATATGTTTTCCTATTTTGGAAGCGGCAGGGCACGCCCAGGTCACACGATATCAGAGACCTGCCCAAAAAAGCCAGTTAATCCCATGATTTGGTTCTTTTCTTTTATACTCTGAGCATACTGAAAGCTGATAATGACGAGGGCTTTGTTTTGGGCGAAAGCTCTGGCCGGCAAAAACTACAACGGCGCTCTGTGGTCATCCACCTCCGTGCTTTAAACAAGGAGGTTTTCGGGGTTACGAGAAGAGTGGTGCTCAACCACGATTTTATAAAAAAGGAGCCTGCAAGACGTTTTGACCTTAGAGACCGGGACACGCCGAGCTCAGAATGCACAGAGCAATGGCAGGGGGGTCTGCATGCTGCAGATCTGTTACCTCTGACAACGAAACGGCCAAATCTTTGTAGATCCGTCCCAGATCTACCGGATCCTGCCTATAGGCGCGACCCCAGGCAGCTGATTAGTAGCTCAAAGCAAAGATCGAGCAGAGGGTCTGTAGAAGAAGACCTGCACAAAGGAAGAAGACTCAAATCGAGGCAGGATCTGGAAGACTCAGAGCAGATAAGAACAACCCGTTTTCAAATTTTTATTAAAGGCCCTGAGGGGAAAACTCGATTAGTGTGGGTTCATGCAGGAGGCACCATCTCGCAGCTGAAACAGCAGATATGGATAGAGATGGGATACCCAGTTCAGTTTCAACATTTGGTCAGTGGCCGGTGGTCACTTCAGGAATGTAGAACAATGAAAAGCTATGAGATCAGCCCAGGAACAACCATTGTTCTAAACCTGAGGCTGAGAGGAGGGGCTCTACCTCAGGGACAGCCAAGCTCTTCAGGGGGAGGCAAGGGGAAAACAGCGCCCCAGCACCAACCCAAGGAGGGTTTTTCCTATAAAAACATTTTGCAAGGCAACAGAGGCGCAGGGCCCTCGCCAGACCACGGCGGAAATAAACCCAAGCTATACATTGTAGATCAATTGGGGCAAACCCCAGCTCTGAATCTCGACTCTACAGGGCTGGATGATTTTGTAAAGTCATACGAAACGCAGGCATTAATATGCCGTTTTAACAGTTTTTGGCCTAAACCAATGGATCTTTTCCATTGGATCTACACCAAGTGGACCATGGAATGTGACATACATCTATGCTCCAAGGGGTTTTTCATAGTACGATTCACATCCAAGGAAGTCAGAGATACAGTCATCAGCACTGGGCCGTGGTTTTGGGGAACAGCAGGGCTATTCATGATCCCATGGTTTCTAGATTTCGACCCAAACAAAATGACTGTATCCAAAGTACCGGTTTGGGTGCGCCTATACAACCTTCCCCTTCACTTCTGGAGCGAACATGTCCTGGAAGGTATTGGGAACAGCATAGGCAAATACATTAAAACAGATCTGGAGAGGATTGATGAAAGGGTCTATACCTTCGCACGCATTTGCGTAGAAGTGGATCTAAGCAAAGGGCTGCCGGACAACATAAGGCTGATCTACAAACAACAAAACTGGTTACAGGCACTAGACTATGAAAACACAGCTTTCAGATGTAGGCTTTGCAGGCAGACAGGACACCTGCAAAGCTCATGTCCAAAAGACAAGAAAGTAAATAGTAGAAAGAAGCAGAAAGGGAAGCAGAGGAAAGGATGGCAATTCCCTCCCCCAGACTCAGAGGATGAAGAATCAGAAGCAGAGGAGGAAGAACCCACTGCAGAGAATGTCGAGGCTGCGCATAAAACAGAGACTCAGAAGGGTACCAATGTTACAAAGGACCCACAATATCACGCAGAACAGGCAGAGAAAAATCAAGTAGAGAAGACAAATGCGGACCATAGCATGGGCGGCAGCAAACGGCATCACCAATCAGATACTTCAGATTCAGATAAAGAACCAGGCCCACAGAATTCAGAAACACAGCTAGTCATTGTTTCGACCGAGCCCACTCAAGGTGAATGGCGCAAGGTCGAAAAGAAAAAGGGGAGAAAAACTTGAAGCGTGAGTTTTACTCACTGCCGGAATTCAGTTTTTCTTTCTTTGCTTCTTCTATCTCTCTCTTTTCTTATCTCTCTGGCCACGTTAGTCTTCTAACGTTGCGTGGGGTGCGTCTGCACCCGAGCCATGTGGCTGCTTACGAAATGCTTAAGTGCATCTGCTAGTGTAACTTTTCATTAACTCTTTTAATAAAAAGTTACCGCTTTTTTCCTTGGAAAAAAAAAGGGGGGCTAAAGGGAAAATCCAAAAAATGCATGTTTTCACTTGTTTTGGAGGAAAAGTCTCGTGCCTGTGTGACTGTGTTTTTTCCATGGAATGAAGCTCACCCACCATGTCAAGGCATAGCTTGTGCAGTGCAGAGGTTTAATGGGAGGATGGGCTGGCAGCTAGGAGACTTTAAGGGAGCATCGTGCAACAATGGAGCAGTACACGGGATTTAGGAGGATTAATGGTTCAATATGGGGCCTCATCCCTCTGCATAGAAAAGGACTACAAAGACAACCGCTTCCAATTGACCCAACCCCCACTTCACAAAACAAGCCATCTCAGCAGTAAAGGCAGAAGCGACGAGTCAGTTGAGTAGCACAAGAAGCCATACCATGAACAAATTACAGCTTGAGGCTGATGCGATCACAGGATGGGCATAGAGACTTTCATTTACTGTTTTGTCTGGTTATTTACTTAGTTTTGTCGTGTAATATGCCTTCCTTCCAATGAGGCATCCATTTCTGTAATATCTTTTTGGGCCACAGAGCCATTCAAGGCTGATACAGCTAAGTTGACCTGCCAGCTGAGTCGAGGGATAGAAATTTTTGGTTTAATGTAGCTTCTTACTCGCCTTTGATAAATAGGGGAAAGCAAGACTTAGTTTAGGTTCAAAAATTCTAGAGAAAACACTGCATGTTATATTTTCAGATTGTATCTCCTATGTAACACAAATATTTTTCAGAATATCAAGGAAACAGTGGTGATTCCCTCTTCAAAGGATTACAATATGTGTTCCCCTTTGTTTAACTCTTTTTTATGTTCATTTTTATTCCGTGAATTCATGTAACTATTGTTGTCAGATGTGTTTCAATCTCCCTCACATATTCATTAGTGCCTATATGTTAATGCAAATGCCTGTAACTATTTTACAGATTCATTTGTCTGAAAATTGTTTATGTATATTCTTGTGAGGAATATTGAGCTTAGATATTTAGTTATGCATCGCATGAATCATAGCTCTCAACTCCCCTTTAATTCATTATTTCTGCTTATAGCCCAAATAAGCATAGAAATCCTTAATGCCTCAAGCTCTATGTGTCAAATATAGAAGTCTTGAAGCCTTATTCTCTATGTGACAAGTTACTCTTCTGTCTTTTCCTGTCTCACACACTCTACAAAATATTATTAGCTGTAAGACCTTGAAGCTCTCAGCCTCCACTATTTTTATGCTTATTTCTAAGATCTGAACTTGTGAAGAAGTACCTAAAATCCATGTTTTATTTCTTTGGATTAATGAACCAATCTATTTCCTATGTACATATGTATCTATAGATCGTAAGTGTTGTCTCCAATTTCCTGCAAAAAATCATTTGAGACACACTATTTTAGATGTGCCCATGCAATGGTCTTGAAGCAATCCAAGGTTGTCTATGGGAGATACAACATCTTTTGGCGTTTTTTCGGGGACCTTATGGAAGGATTCTTTCCCCTGGGATAAGCCAAGTTGAAGCGCACTCTTTGAATAGGTGATCAAAGTCTATTATGTTTTCGTCCATATCACCTTGGTGACTCCAAACCCCTATCATTATCATTCATAAACCTGGCTTTTGAATGGCCTTGTACTTGCTCAGATACATCCCAGCAAAAAGCTCCATTTGTATCTGACCTTGAATTTTTTTTTTAAAGAAATTCTGGAAAGAGAAAACTCCCCCAGACTATTCTACCATCTCACCAGTCTTCGAAGTTCCCTCTTCTAGTTCTTAGCCTGCTACTGATCAGTATTCAGGACTTGCTCCTAATGCCCTGACATACCCTCCTTCCCCTACAACCCGTGTGATCTTAATCCTAGTCCCTCAAGCAAATTTGAATCTCCCTCCACTAGTCTAGATGGCTCTCCTAGACTTTTTGTTGAATAAGTATGCACCTCTTGATCTACCCCAGCCTCTGAGTGTAATGCCCCAAGACTACCTAAAGCATTTGCCTAGGTTCAATGGGGAAAATGATAACACGACACAAAGTCACATTGAAACCTTCAGTGCTTTCTCCAATAACATAAATGTAGAACATTTGGATGTGGTTATGAGACTGTTTGTACAATCCCTCGATGGAGAGGCTAGAAAATGGTTCAAATCCCTGCCTGATGCCTCCATCCTTACATGGGAGCAACTTGAAAACTATTTCTCCTAGAAATGGGGAGAAAAGAGGAACCATGAGTACCTCCTCACTGAGTTCAATGAAATAAGGAAAAAATCGAAGGAGAATACTATAAAATTTATCAAACGATTCAATAATAAGTTCAGTAACCTGTCAGCCGACATAAAGCCTCCCCCAATTGCATCTCTTATGGTTTTCTTGGGAGCCTTTGACTCTGATGTTGGTTTTACCCTAAGAGAAAGGAAATCTACCACTCTGGACCAACTTCAGATTGATGCTCTCAAAGTGGAAGCCAATCTGGCCTCAGCAGGGAAGTCGAGAGCAAAGCAAGAACCTGCTGAACCCAAAAGAAAAAAGAGGAGGAATCCTCCTCTGGTCAAGTTGGGGAATCATCAGACCCAAAGTGGGAAGATATAGACAAACTCATCAAGAGTTTATCACAAAATGTTGGGAAGCTCGAAATTGAGAACAAGAACCTCTCCATGAAGAATGCTCAAGTCAACAACTGGGGCTATAACCAGTAGTATAGAAGGCCTCCACTGCAACTACTTCCAAGAGAAAGAAAGGAGCATATGGATAAGATTCCTCATCCCCTATACTTGGAAGATAGTCCTGTTGAACAATCATCTGATACTTAGGAGATGCACGGCAAAATATATGTTGGTTTTTCTGAAGAGGAACATGAGAATATGGCTCACCAGGAGGCTAGTCATCATAGAGAAGCAACAATAGAGGAAGAAATGGATTATTATTGTAGACAGTTTGCAGATTTCATGAAAACACCACCACAATGTAAGTATAATCTAAGATCTTCGAAGAAGAGGATGAGATAACCATAATAGCAAGAGGTTACTCCCGAAGTGGTTCCTCCAGCCCCAAACAAAGGGTAGGGTAAGATACATCCTGACCCACCCAAGGTAGGAGTCTTTGCTGTAGGTTTTAACCCCGTACAAAAATTACCTGCATACAAATTCTAAAACACATAAAATAAACAATGCAAGAGCATAACACATAAAACACATATACACAGAGATTTCCCCCGGATCCCAAAACCAGGACTACCAGCTTGATTTTTCATTATGTTCCTTTCAATGTTATAATACATATTTATACATGTTGAAACATCAAATACCATGGACCGAAAACCATCGCGTCCAAATAACATGTGTGAAAATCATGCACAAAACCAAGGTGGTTCCGCCCAACCTAACATAGGGTCCAAAACCAAAATTTTTCGGGGCGCTGCCCCGAACCCCATAAAGCGGGGTTAGGGGTATGCCTCAAACCCCTTGTGACCCCCCCACTACACAATCGGCACAACGAAGTGGGGCTCTGCCCCCCCTCTAATCCCCCAGTTAACTACGTGGGCTAGTCGTGGAAAGAATATAACACAACCCAACATTCTCCCACCTTTTATTTTCTTTCCATAGGGGGGCCCAAGAGAGCTTAGTCATTTTTCCAACCCTGAAATGCCCATTGTCTCTCTACACCAAGAGAACTTCTCAGAGCTCATAGATTTTGTCAATGCATCTGCAGTATTCTT
>APFE031740925.1:65698-169034 GCA_000404065.3 Pinus taeda | reverse complement strand
TGTCCTAACCCGGCACCACTGAGCATGCTTCTTGCCCTTTCCATCAACGTCTTATTCATTCTTTTTGCGACTCCATTTTGCTGAGGTGTATATGGAGTAGTCTTCTGCCGTGCTATACCACACTTCTTACAGAAATCTTCAAATATCTTGCTGCAAAATTCTCCACCATTATCTGTCCTCAGCACCTTTATCTTCTTCTCTGTCTGATTTTGCACCAGAGCCTTAAATTCTTTAAACCTGTCAAAGACTTCAGATTTCTTCTTAAGGAAATATATCCATGTATTCCTTGAGAATTCATCTATAAATGATACATAGTACACAGACTTACCTAGTGATGGAACCTTCACAGGCCCAAACACATCACTGTGCACAAGTTCTAATATCTATTTCGCCCTCTTATTACTAGAGGGGAAACTCACCTAATTCTGCTTCCCATATGTTAGAGTCGGTCTTGTCAGTCCTCCATCAGAGATCAAAGCTCTTTCTGCATTTCATTTTTAGGTGTCTCGCTCCATTCACCCAGCTGCATTCCGCTAGGGGCATGCCATAATCTAACAAAAAAGGTCATGCTTGTCATTTCCCCTCATGTCTGGCTCCTACTGGCTAGGTATTTTGTCAATGATCACTAAAGTCCATGACAGTCAAGGTCTGGTCCTTTAATGGACAAAAGTCATTTTCGATCGTTAGGTCTAGGGATTAATCAATTTGGTCTTCAACCATGTCCAATAAAGCCATGCAGGCCAGAGTGAGGCCCTTGCAAAGTTATGATTCAGAGAGTTTCATCCTCATGTTGACAGATTACGACTGTTCTTCAAAACTCTGTTTTGAAGAAAAGTCAAACAGTGTGTCATTTGTGAAAATTTTCAAAAAAGTCTCCAATTGATTCCTTCAGGTGCAGTCATGGTTTCCATGGCCAAATGCCTATCATGCAACCCTTGCAAAAAGTGCCGAAAATTTCATCATTCTAGCTAAAAATTCAAAGGAAAAAGTGAAATTCAGTGTTGCATTAAATCAGTGAAAAGTGTCAAAACATAACATTAGCAAAATGGGTTTTTGAAGAAGCAAAAATTTAACCCATGACTTCAAAGTCTTTATATAAGAATTCCCACAAGAAAACAAAGTTATTGTGCTAATCAAGGTTATTGAGAAACATAGCAAAGTGTTTGAGAGTGCAAAGCACGCGTTTGGAGGGAGTTGGAGTCGTTTTCAGGAGTGCGGCGCACACATAGAGGGGCGCGACGCACAGAGCGCGACCCAGCAGTGCAAAGTTTACAAGGGTGTGGCGCATTTAAAGAGTGCGACGCACTGGGTTGGTTGCGCGGCGCACACCCACAGAGGCCCGAAATTGTGCCAAATTGCCTCAAGTTGCCTGTGAAACCCCTCAAATCGACAGGTAGGCTCTATATCGTGGCTTGCTCATCAAATTTTGTGAATGTTATGGTGGTTCATGGCTATGTATAATTGCAATAAAACTCATAAAACCAACCACTAAAAAGAACATCAAAGCCACGGTTGCTAGGGTTGCAAAATTGTGGTGTTAGTGCCAAGGCTCCATTATCACCCCTCATTTTTCCCTTTCTTACCATTTTTCCCTATCCCCCCATCCCATTTTTTCCTATTTTCCCTACCCTAAAATATTACCAAACCCCTATTCCTTATCCCTCCACTCTTTGGTCAATATAAACCCCAAAACCCTACCTTATCAAAACCCCAAAACCCTACCTTATCAAATCCCCAAACCCTCCTACATATCTCTAAACAAAACTTCTCCCCATAACCCCTATTCCCATCATATTATTCCCCTCCTAATACTCCCTTTTTTCATTATTCCCCTTGGTGGAAGATATCACAATAACACCTAGTTTCACACCATCATCAAAGGGCAGCCCAAGTACAGTACACACAGCAGTCATGGCATATGAGCATTCATCAGAGTATGAGATGGAGACACAAAGTGATTCATCCTCGGAAGAATAGGCCCCTAGGAGACATCACAAGAGTGGCAAACATGTTAGGGATGAGCCAACCACCCTCACAGAACTGCAGGCCTGCCCTCTTGCTATGTCATGTTTCCAGCATCTATCATGTTTTGAATTTTTTCAAAGGGTGGCTAATGTTAGAGTTCATCATGAGTTGGCCCGTCTTTTTATGCTTCACCTACATGAAGGTCACTCTATCTTGGCCGGGGTCACCTTTACATTGACACCTGAAACTATCTCATTAGCAACCGGCATACCGAATGTTGGAGAACAGTGGCACAAGAAAAAGAAGGTGGATAGGTAACATTATGAGCCTTACATTAAGGCCAGTTTCTTGAGGTAGATCACAAGAGTCTTTCCATTCAGATATTTGAAAGATGAATATGCTCCGCTCATGAAATTGATCGTGAAGTACTTCAACTGTGAGGGGAGGTTCTCTCGTCTATATGCCTATCACATCAGGTTGCTCATGCACTTTACCAGGGTGCGGATGATGAACCTCCCATTTTTCATTTGCAGGAACATAGAGAGGATGAACACCTTCATGCAGCATAAGACCCCTCAGCAGCAACTTAACATTGTTTATCACTTTTCTCTTATCCGGATTTTGGTGGATCATCAGTTGGGATTGCAGGGCATTGCTTGGGAGGACTTCATCTCCCATGACCTCTTCAGCACTTCACAGGTATTATCAAAGGCAGAGCATGAGATAGGTGATCCTTCTCATCAGCATGAGTGCCATGAGACCACTACTATGCCAGTATTTATCACATATCAGAGAGGTAGTAGGCACTTGTTTGTAGCAGCAAAGCGAGTGTTATCTCCACCCGGGGTGGAAGGGGCCTCGCTTCCGGCATCGACAACATAGGTACAAGACAAGGGCAAGAGGCCCATGCATGACGAGGGGCCATCAGGTGAACAGGAGGCCGACTTCATCCTCATTCAGGATGATGATGCAGATGTGGAGAGTGCCAAACTTAGGATGACCATCCAGGAGCAGAAAATGGAGATCCAAGACTTGTCACTCAATTTGGAGAGGACCAAATGGATTATCAGGTATTTGGAGTAGAGGAACAAATAGCTTGAGGACCAGCATGAGATCATGGAGCTGCAAAGCATCCGTGAGAATCACCAAGCTGCCCAGCATAGGAGGATCGAGTTCACTCCCTTGGAGCAAGAGATTAACAATGACCGTGAGTCTTGGCTCGAGCGTATCAACATCCACCTTGAGAGACTGTTGGAGAAGGCCGATAGAGGCAAAACCATACTAAGGCAGATGGTTTATCATTACAGGGCACAGAACATGAGTTCAAAGGCTCGGATAAGGAGCTTGAAAGCAAAATTGAGTAGAGCGACAAAGAGGCAAAAGAGGCAAAAAGAGTAAGATCGGCTTCGAATCTTGGCTGAAGCCTCTGTGGCCCAGCGTAGTACCTCTTAGAGAACCTCCAGCCCAAATTTCAAGAAATTTGGGGCAATTTTGGTCACATGGAAAAATTTTGGTCACAACACAGGTTTTTTCTCCCTGTGCGTCGCGCCACTGGCGCGGCGCCTAGGATTGGGAGCTCCAAATTGCAAATGGTTTGCATTATTGGATTCAGCATGAAAAATCATGACTACTGGTGCATGGACAAGAAATTTGGGCATGATTTGAGTCTCCAGGAGGTCAAAAACACTCAAACAATGACCTCTCTACCCCTATTTTGACACACAGGAAGTAGTCTTGGGAGAATGAAGTTTTGGAGAGGCAAACGAGCACCAAATTTAGAAATTCCACTTGGGTTGGAAAGTAGACAGGCCATGCTTTCCAACAAGCACACTTGGGCACATTTTGGACTCTTGCAAGTACCTCAAAACAGCCTCCAAAGTGGTGCGACGCATATAGAGAAAAGGGCCAAATTCACCTTCGTTTCGCGAAATTTCGATTCGCGACTTTCTCCAAGTGGGCCCGCTCATATACACTTCACTTTTTTCGGAAACTAAGGCAAAGTTTAAAGAGTTTGGCTTCTATCCAAGTGGAAAAGGAAGGAAAACAGCCACCCAAGCCATTTGTCATTTTTGTAACGCTGCACTTGTAGCTAATGGTTGGCTTTCCATCTCCATTTTGTAATGATTTGAGAAACTCCCCAACTCTTGGTCGTTCTACTTCCTCATGGAATAGTCTATTTATTGTATGCAAACTATTTGCAAAGGGTTGGTTGGCTTGTAATTTCTGGGAGACTGTGGGAAAGAAACTCTGTTTCTTCATTGTATATTTTGACAGAGGATTAATGAAAGGCAGCGGCTCTGTTTCATGAGATTCATGTGGTTGTGAGTGTAGCAAATGTGTTTTTCCTTATGTTTCATATGTATTTCGTTATGTTTCATAGTTCATTCATATTCATTTCCAGTGAAATTTTCTGAGTAAGATAAGGTAGAATTCACTTTTATTGCTCTACCTGTGGGAAAGTTTCACGTTGTGTGTTTTTCTTCTGTTGAAAAGGATTCATGTACTTATGCCCTTTTCACCCTCCTAAGAAATCTCTCCATTCCACGTTATTTCAAACTAAATTGCTAGACTTTATGCTTGTCTTTCCTCACAAAGTAATCTGTGCCTTTGTATTAAATTCTCTGCTCATTGCTATCTGTTGGTCCCATACCATCCCAGAAACTCAGTCATTCATAAAAAATTTCTTCTTGTATCCATATTTACTTACTAGACTAAGATCAATATTTCACTGTAAGTCATCTCAGACCATTTCGTTTACTTATTCATTGAGCGTGACATGGAGAGAGCCCTCTCCTGTTCTAGTAGGGATAGCTACCAGACTGAGCGTGGTTTGTGGTTACCCTGAATTTTGCCTTCCTTCAGCCTAAGGCAGATTTAGGTGATAACACCATATACACAATTTTCACAGAAATCAAAATCCAAAGAGCTATTACTCATACCTTCTACCATACCTTTACCATGAAGTATTCGAAGGCCCTTCTCTCCAGTATGTCCAAGCCTTTGATGCCACAACATGGTCTTCTCTCCAGAGACCACTAGATTTTATGCTCCACTTTCAGGAACCACATAATTGTTGCACCCATCAATAACAGTGCTACCTTGCAGCTTTTATAGAGTTCCAGTTCGAACTCCCCGCATCAATACCAGTGCTCCCCGAACCATTTTGTACGTATCCTTCTCGAACACTGTTTTTACACCTGCATCATCCAGCTTGCTTACAGAAATCAGATTTCTAGCCAATGCAGGAATATGCAGAACACCCGGAAGGGTTCTAACCCTTCCACCTTGCAACTTCAACCTTACTTTTCCGCGACCAATGATTCTAGCCTTCCTATCATCTCCTAAGAAGACATCACCACCATCATATTTCTCATACTCGCAGAACCACTCTCTATGGGGAGTGAAGTGAAAGGATGCACCTGAGTCAATCAACCATGCCTCATGATCTACATGTGTACTTGAAGAAGCCAAGTACACATCCCCACCTTCATCTGAGGTGGTTTTCGCCTCTGCAGAAGGAGCATCATCAGATCCCTTTCCTTTATCAGGGGCTTTAGATTTACACTCCCTTCTGAAGTGCCCTTCCTTTCCGCATTTCCAGCACACCACCTTTGTAGGTTTTCCTGGAGATTTAGATCTCCCTCTAGATTTAGATCTCCCACTCGATGACTTATTTTTGTTTCTGTTCTGGGACCGTCCTCGTACAGACAAGGCATCACCATTCTGGTTGTCCATATTTTTCCGTCTCATCTCCTCCGTCAGCAAGGCTGAGACTATTTCATCAAACTGCAAAGCAGTTGCATTGCTACCTATTGCAATAACCAGACTATACCACGAGTCTGGTAGAGAACACAACAAACTGATGCACTTATCTTCATCTGAAATTTTAATATCAACAGATAATAACTGACTTACCACAGTATTAAATGCATTCAGATGCTCTGTCACCGAGTCTCCTTCTTTCATCCTCAGGTTATACAACTTTTTCCGTAGGAACAGTTTATTCACCAGAGATATAGATTGGTACAAAGTCCCTAACTTGTCCCATAAAGCCTTCGTCGTAGCTTCCCCTGATACATTCAAAAATACTGAATCTAAGACACACAATCGTATTGTGCTCTTTGCCTTCTGATCCAACTTCTTCCATTCTCCATCGGTCACTCCCGTTGGTTTAGTACCCGGATCTACCGCGATCCACTGATCTTTATCCACCAACAGATCCTCCATCTTGAGTTTCCACAACTCAAACTCTGACCATTGAACTTCTCAATCTCTATCTTTCCACTGCTCGCCATCTTCTTTCACCACCAGAATCGATCTCATAGATCTCCCACTGAACAGGGTCTACCACAAGCCTGAGCGAAAATCCTCAGCAACAAAGGTGTTCCCTTGAAGCCAAAATTGCTCTGATACCAAATGTAGGTTTTAACCCCATACAGAAATTACCTACATACAAATTCTAAAACACAAAATAAATAATGCGAGAGCATAACACATAAAACACATATACACAGAGATTTACCCTGGATCCTAAAACCGGGACTACCAGCTTGATTTTTCATTATGTTCCTTTCAATGTTATAATACATATGTATACATGCCAAAGCATCCAATACCATGGACCAAAAACCATCGCGTCCAAAAAACATGTGTGAAAATCATGCACAAAATTATAGGTGGGTTTGCCCAACCTAACATAGGGTCCAAAACCAAAATTTATAAAGTGGGGTTACGGGTACACCTCAATCCCCCTATGACCCCCTCCCCGCTACACAATCGGTGCAATCAAGGGGGGCTCCACCCCCCTCTAACCCCTCGATTAATTACGTGGGCTAGTCGTGGAAAGAATATAACACAACCCAACATCTGCGAATAAAGAGAGAAATGGTCCTAAGGGACACATAGAGAAAGAGGCACCTGCTCCGCTGACCATTGCCAATGGGAAGGGAGAAGGAACAGAGTATGGAGATGCAAAAAAGGCCCAACATACATTCAATCTCTAGAAGGAGCTGGAAAAGGTAAAAATTCTTGTTCCTCTGACTGAGCTTTTAAAGCAGCCTAATTATAAAGCTCAAGTCTCCAAATTCATGCACCCAACTGGCTCAGCACCATCCCATGATAGTTTGAACCTCCAGGAGGAGAGGCCAATGGTTGTTTTTGGGCCGCATGTGGAAGATATGGATCCCTCTACTGCACCATTTTATGTGACTTTGGTGATCCATGACCTTTTGCTGCATAACTGCATGTTGGATTCAGGAGCTTCACACAATCTCATGTCATTATTAGTAATGGAACAACTGGGTTTGGAGATCACCAGACCATACAAAGACTTGTACTCTTTGACTCCAAGAAAGTCAAGTGCTTAGGCGTGCTAAAGGATTTGGTGGTAAACTTAGCTCAGGTCCTGGTGAAAAGTGTGGCAATGGATATAGTGGTGGTTGATATACCTCCTTGTTTTGCAATCCTATTATCCAGATCTCAGGGTTCCAAAGTGGGTGGCTCTATCAAGCTAGAGCTTACTTATGCCACCATTCCCACTTTTGGAGGTGAGCAAAGAAGTTTGTATAGAGAATCCCAATTTGTGAAAATCGTGACCCTAGCTAAAGGCTCAGAGAACTCCCCAGTGCATGGGAAAGATAGTGACATCTCCTGCCTATTCTTAGAAGAAGATGAGAACCTCTTAGAAGGAGCATCAGTTCACTTAACAAGGCAGTTGAAATACCAACATTTAAATGAAAATGAGGTATGGAAGTTATACTTCGATGGAGAAAACTCAAAATATGGGAATGGAGCTAGAACATTGTTGGTATCTCCAGAAAGTAGCATGATACCCCTCTCTTTCAAGCTCGAATTTGAGGCGACCAACAATGTAGTGAAGTAAGAAGCATTGCTCCTGGGGTTACAAATGGCAAGAAATATGAACATTGAATGCATATCGGTCTATGGATATTCTAAGCTAGTCATGAAGCAAATCCGAGACCAATGCCAAGCCAAACACCCCAGGCTAAGGACGTACCGAAATGAAGTGTGGGAATTAATTGAAAATTTATTCCTGGCCTTTAACATTTGTTTTCTGCCCAGGAAATAAAATAGGATGGCTGACTTTCTTATGGTAGCTGCAAGCACTTTCAGGCCCCCACAGAATCCACTCCTCAGATATGAAATAGAAGTCAGACACAGGCCTTCAATACCTGATAATGTCAAATATTGATAGGTATTCGAAGATGGAAAGCAAGTAAAAAGATTCATATAAGTCATTGGGGAGTTTTCCCACTCCACCATCGATCAGGAAGAGGAAGAAGCAAAACAAGAAGCCACTTCGTGGAAAGACACAGTGGCTGGGAAAAAAAATTGCAACTAAAATGGAGCACCATCCCTCGTGGATTTGTTCCACTTGAAACACTTTTCAATAAAGACAAAATAATGTCCAAACAAATGACCCTAGAGAAGGATGAGCAAGTAGAAGACTGCAACATCGGATCGAAGGAGGAACCCCAAACGATCAGATTGTCCAAAGAAATCCCCTTGCAATACAGTCAGAGGTATTTAGATCTATTCAAAACTTACAAAGATGTATTTTCTTGGTATTATGATGATTTGAAATCATTCGATACAAATATTATTTAACATAAGCTTCCTCGGAAGAGTGGGATAAATCCATGTAAACAGAAACTCAAACAAATAAACCCACTCTTACTCCCCTCCATTGAAAAGGAGGTAAGGAAGCTGCTGTAGTCCAAGATCATAGTCCCTCTAAGATACTTTGAGTCGGTGGCTAGTTTGGTCCCTGTCCGAAAGAAGAACAGAGAGATAACGTTGTGTGTGGAGTTCTGGAATTTAGACAGGGCATCTCTAAAAGACAACTACCATCTAACCAAGATGGATAATATATTGCAGAAGGTAGTGGGTGCGGCCAAAATGTCCATGATGGATGGATTCTCGGGATATAACCAAGTGGTGGTCCACCCTAAGGACCAGAAAAAGACTACTTTTCACCGCCCTGTGGGGACCTTCATGTACGCCCACATGCCATTTGGGTTGATGGATTCAAAAGCCATGTTCCAAAGAGATATGTACATAGCTTTTGTGGGAGAGCAAGACAAATTTGTGGTAGTTTACTTGGACGACATCACCATCTTTTCTAAACTGATGAAGAACATATCCTCAATTTAAAGCTTGATTTCAAGAAGTGCAGAAAGTATGGTCTCTCTCTGAATCCGAAGAAATATTAGTTCACCCTGAATGAGGGAAAGTTTCTTGGTCACATAGTAGCCAAGGAAGGGGTGAAGATTGATATGGAACGAGTCAAAAACATCAGCCACATTCCCTTGCCCAGAAACAAGAAAGAAGTCCAAGCATTTTTGGGGAGGATAAATTTCTTAAGGCGGTTCATACCAAACTATGCTGAGATAGTTAAAGGTATCAAAGATATGCTCAAGAAGGAGAATAAAGTTAAGTGGAGCTCCATCCCCCATGATTCTTTCACTAGGATCAAGAAAGATTTGACTGAGGCCCCAGTGCTAGTCAGCTCCGATTATTCAGTGCCCTTCTAAATCTTTCCTTTTGCCTCTCCACATACCATTGTTGTTGTGTTGTTATAGAAAAATAAATATGGTTACGAGCAGCCTATTTCCTTTTTTAGCCAAGTCCTGAGGGACATTGAGCTGAAGTATGATATATTGGAGAAACATGCTTATGCATTGATCAAGGTGCTAAAGTTGTTTCGTATGTATGTGTTGCAATAAAAAATCACAACGTTTGTCCCAACAGCTGTAGTCAAAGACATTCTGGTGCAGGGAAACAACGAAGGGAAGAGGGGTAGATGGATAGCTAAAATACAGGAATATGAACTCGAAATCAAGCCTACCAAGCTCATCAAAGGCTAGGGGTTGGCTAAGATTTTGTTTGAATCCAACTGCCAACCTCTAGGAATAAGCCTGGTCATAGAGAAGGGTAGCCTAGAGGATGCATATAGCAGAATAAAAATGGTTGAGAAGAATATCTATTCCAAATATGAGGGATCGCCTAGGTATAAGAACATTTTTCATTCCCTCTTATTCCTAAGATGCCCATTAGGACTGGATAGATCTAAATACTGGAGTCTGATATTGCAGGCACAGAAATACATTATATATAATGGATTTCTCTATTGGAAGGACCCAGTGGGGGTATTGCTACTATGTGTGGTTGAGGGAGAAACCCGTGAAGTGATTGAGGTTTTCCATGGGGGATTCTATGGAGGACACTATAGTTGGAAGGAAACATCACATAAAATCCTCAAGGTAGGATTTTACTGGCCCATGCTATTTGGAGATGTTTATTCTCAAGTCAGGTCATGCCAAAAGTGCAAGTTGTTTTCTAAAAGACATAAGTTTTCTCCTCTCCCCTTGATTCCTGTGCATGTAGAGGAACCCTTTAGATAGTGGGTATTTGACTTCATTGGAGAAATAAACCCACCTTCTAGTAGCCAACAACATTGGATTTTAATAGCCATTGACTAATTTACCAAGTGGGTAGAGGCTATCCAATCTAGGAATGCTACTGATTCAGCGGTGATAAAATTCATGGAGGAGAACATATTGTCCTGCTTTGGGTGTCCTTTTAAAATCATCATTGATAATGCATAGGTCTTCAAATATGCCAAGTTCACCAACTTCTACGACAAATTTAACATTATTATTGGACACTCCACTACATACTACCCTCAATGGAATGGCTTGGCCTAGTCTTCTAATAAAACTGTGGTGAGATTCTAAAGAAGACCATCACTGAAAATCAAAGGAACTGTAACTCTCAACTAAAGTTTTCTCTATGGGCTATCCTTGTAACACCCAAAAGATCCACAAGGAAATCTAATTTTGAGCTAGTATATGGGAAGGTTGTTGTCTTCCTTATCCAATTAGCAATGCGAGTAGCCAAGTTGCTGCAAGAAGTTAGGGAAGAGCTTATCGCCTTAAATAGAAGAATCAAGCAATTGGTGGAGCTTCACGAGAATAGAGAGCAAGTGGGGACCAAACTATCAAACTATCAACAAAGGATGAAATCTATGTTTGACATGAAGGCTAAGGATAAACCTCTTTAGCATGGAGATTTAGTGCTCAGATGGGATGTCAGGCGAGAAGATAAAGGCAAGCATGGGAAATTTGATCCACGATGGTTGGGCCCCTTCAAGATTACAGAAGAGAGGGGAAACAACACTTACATGCTTGAAAAAATGGATGGTGAATTGCTGGAACTACCTATAAATGGTCAGTTCCTAAAATTTATTTTCAAAATTAGAGATATATATATCTTGCTCATTGTAAATATCCGGTGGCCGTTGACATTGTTATTTGAGTTTTTAAATTTATTATCAAAAAGTGCTTTGTTACAGAATTATATTTTGTTTAAGAATGACTCCATGCCCAATGGAAGGAAAGGCTATTAATCTATAGGTACTCAACACCTTGCCAGCAAGACACTATCCCCAGTTGGAGCCAATGTTGTCACTCAGTGCATTGTGGGTTTCAGTTGGCCAAGGTTTCCCAAGAGCAGTGAAGTTTGGAGCCTCTTTCCCAGGCCACAGAAGCTATCAGAGCCAAATTAGACCCTCTCCATTTTGTAATGCTCGGAAAGAGACTTCCAACAGTATATGGAAGTCCAAAAATGGATTCCTCAAGTAGAAGTTAAGGCATTATGAAATCTACCTTGGAAAATCCAAGCAAACCCAGAAAATGACTAAGTGTGGAGGAAAATCGCAGTCAGAGGTCCAGAGGGCCAATCGCAATTGCATATCGGCGTCAACGGGTCTAGGCGGGTTAGGAGCATTGATGCTGGAAGGAACATCGATTTTTCGATCATCGATATCGCATATCAGCAGTCGGTGGGTCGATGCACAACTTTTATTGCATAATTGGCATATCACAATCCCGAGCACCAATGTCGCATATCGCATCCCACAGTCCCTCAATTACAGTGTAATCCAAACCATGCGAGGGTTGATTTGTGATATCTTGTTGCATTGTCGGGGAAGGGCCGGAAAGTGTTAACAAAGAAAACCATGGAAAAATAAGGGCCATGCCTCCAATTTTCTCTCTCCTCCATGTGGCGGTACGACGCATTGCATATCTGCGATCGACAGTACCAGGGCATTAACTATCGGCAGATTGACAGAGCAGAGGGCTCACTCTTCAAAATACCTCACGACACTGGGATTTTGAGATAAAATGTTAAATCGTCGAGGAGTGACCAACTTTGATTAACAAAGGATTTCATGGAAAAACCACGGTCAAGCAGGCCTTTTTCTCTCTCCTCTAGGGGGCCACGTGACAGCATGTGATTAGTCTTCAAAGCTGATAGGGCGACTGATGCCATTAGTTAGGTGGCAGTATGGTTCATGATGTGGCAGAGGACACGTGTCACTCAGTTTCAGTGTTTAAAGGGGTGACATGGGGCCATTTCTAGGTGCTACATGTCACCACTCACAGGGTGACACATGGCAAGGATGACGTCACCTCAAAGACCGGCGATCGTAGCAGCTAAGGGAAAAAAAGCCTAAGACATTGGGGTTGAGGGATTGTGATATGCAGGACTTCCCTTCCAAATGTGATAAAGTAATAGGGAATGGTCTATAAGGACCTCGCATGCAGACTATCAGCCCACTCCAAAGAAAAGAGTAAGGAGCCTTCTCCTCCAGCATGCGATTGTGATATGTAGGCACTCCTCCTAGATGCGATAAATGATTAAGGCAGGGTCTATAGGGACTTTGCATTTGGACTGTCATCCCATGCAAAGGAAAAATGTTAGAGTAGGGTAAAACAATGTTGAAGCACCGATATGCGAGAGAAATCAAGAACAAAGGAAAAGGCCTCCAGAAACATGTTTGAGGGCCTTAGCGCCTAAGGGCTCAGCCCCTGGTCCCATCTCCCGTTCATATGAGGAAAAGCACACGAAGGGCTACGATAAGGGGTACTAAAGGGGAAGTCCAAAAAACCCCTGTTTTCACCTGTTTTAGAGGAAAAAGCCTACACCCGCGTGGTTATGTTGTTTCCATGGAATGCCACTCACCCATCATGTCAAGGCACTCGTTGTGCAGTACAGAGGTTTAATGGGCGGATGGGCCGGCAGCTAGGAGACTTTAAGGGAGCATGGTGTAGTGATGGAGCAGTACATGGGATTTAGGAGGATTAATGGATCAGTATGGGGCCTCGTCCCTCTACATAGCAAAGGACTGCAAAGGCAGGTGCTTTCAGTTGACCCAACTCCGACTTCACACAACAAGGCATCTCAGCAGTAAAGGCAGAATCAACAAGGTCAGTTGAGCAGCACAAGAGGCCATACCATGAACAAATTACAACCTAAGGCCGATGAGATCACAGGATGGGCACAAATACTTTCATTTACTATTCTATCTCGTTACTTACTTAGTTTTGTCCTGTAACATGCCTTCCTTCCAATGAGGCATTCATTTCTGTAATATCTTTTTGGGCCACAGAGCCATTTAGGACTGATACAGCTAAATCGAATTAACAACTGAGTCTAGGGATAGATATTTTTGTTGTAATGTAGCTTCTTACTCCCCTATAATAAATAGGGGAAAGCAAGACTTATTTCAGGTTCAGAAATTCTAGAGAAAACACTGCATGTTATATTTTTAGAGTGTATCTCCTTTGTAATACAGATATTTTCAAAATATCAAGGAAACAGTGGTGATTCCCTCTTCAAAGGATTATAGTATGTGTTCCCCTTTGTTTAACTCATTTTTTATGTCCATGCTTCTTCCCTGAATTCATGTAACCATTGTTTCTAGATGTGTTTCAAGCTCCCTCACTGATTCATTAGTATCTATATGTTAAGGAAAACGCCTGTAACTATTTCATAGATTCATTTGTCTGAACATTGTTTATGTATATGCCTGTGAGGAATATTGAGATTAGATCTTTAAATCTGGAACACATGAATCATAGCTCTCAACTCCCCTTTTATTCATTATTTCTGCTTGTGGCCCAAATAAGCATAGAAATCCTTAATGCCTCAAGCTCTGTGTGTCAGATATAGAAGTCTTGAAGCCTTATGCTCTATGTGACAAGTTACTCTTGTATCTTTTCCTCTTTCACACACTCTGTGAAATATTATTAGCTGCAAGACCTTGAAGCTCTCAGACTCCATTATTTTTATGCTTATTTATGAGATCTGAACTTGTGAAGAAGTACCAGAAATCTGTGTTTTATTTATTTGGATTAATGAACCAATCTATTTCCTATGTACATATGTATCTATAGATCGTAAGTGTTGTCTCCAATTTCCTTCAAAAAATCATTTGAGACACACTATTTTAGATGTGCCCAAGCATTGATCTTGAAGCAATCCAAGGTTGTCTTTGGGAGATACAACAGAGATGGTGACAATTCAACAGGTGGGTCCACAACTTCTCCCACCTCATCCTACAGAGCTAGATTTGTTTGATGAGAAGGGGACGGAGGGTCACTTGGGACAGCAACCTCATATGTCTCAGATGTAGCAACTTCAACATGGAGGTATGTTGGGAGAGAGTCGGAAATATGTAACTTGTGCCAATTCTCGGAGATGTAAATAAGATATTGAAATCTTCCTTCCAAAACTTTCATGTCAACTTCATTTTCTAGAAATTCAAAAAAGTAATGATGAAAATGATCATAAAAGTGCTTAAGTGATTTGTCAAGGGCTTTTCACAATTTTAAAATTTTGTGATGAAGTGCTTTACCGTCATAAAGAATGAAAGAATGACATAATTCTTTGAACATGTGATCGAAAGAGTGTATAGAGGTTGCGGGCAATGTGTGACACCATTTCTTGATGCGCCCTTCGAACGTGAAAGCGAAAAACCCACAGGCTATGTCATCCAACGGGACATCCTTCTTGCCGTAGAAGCCCAAAAAGGAAAT
Source organism: Pinus taeda (assembly GCA_000404065.3). NCBI lineage: Eukaryota > Viridiplantae > Streptophyta > Pinopsida > Pinales > Pinaceae > Pinus > Pinus taeda. The sequence goes on along the minus strand of APFE031740925.1, from coordinate 154,167 downwards.
TGCATGAATTAACATGGGTGTTCCATTTTCGCCCTCAAATTTGTATCTTGAAGAGTCATATATAACATCCACTGACACATCAAAATCAGAAACATGAGAAAAACATGTTGGGGTTGTGATTGTGATATAAGTCTTGAATGATGTACATAAATTCAAAACGGACTTCAAGGGCTCAGCTTGTCATCTGGCCCTCCTTCGAGTGCCAGAAATGTTGATGGTGATGGACCCACCAACATTCAGGGAATCTCCCCGGTAGGAAGTCCCAACTAGACCTCAGACCGTTTGGAGTAGGAGTCCCATAAATGAGTGGTAATGTAGTGCCTTGACTGCGATAGTGCGTAGAGATAAGTATGATGACTTTGGGTGGAAGCAAGTGTGTGACCTTGTAGTGAGTCAAGTGAGATAAATGGGGGTTCTAACACATAGAGTGGAAAAGGAAGTGTGCCCCTTAGAAGCTTGTAATAATATGTTGTCTGAAAGGAACACACGAGTGGAATGACATCACAAGCTGAAATGCGGAATAGTCCACAAACCAAAGTGATGGGTTAATCCAACGACACACATTCAACAAGATTGATACAATTGCATGCAAAGTAGTTCATGAGAAAATGTGTAAGTTAAACAACATACATTTCTAAAGCAACCAGAATACTCCAATTACATTAACAACACATGCATGAAAGCGTGTTGGCTCTGTTATTATTATTATAAGTGAAATTTCCGTCCATACATACACCATTGACAGCCACTATCCCCAATAGTGGAACATTACAGTCAAGAACACATGCTCCTCCAAAGAAGTATACTCGCTCTACGTTGTGGAGAAGCCAAAGCCCGCCACAATACTCCCAAGCCTTCTCTAAGCCTAAGCCTAGCCAAAAGCTTGGCTCCCAAAAGACTCTTCTATGAGTTATGAGGTTCTATTTATAACAAAGGGTGGGGTGATCCTTGACATTCCCCTTGGTGACTCTTTGACTACCCTCATGACTCTTCAACTTCTTCACAAATAACTCATTACATTGCATAGTGATTGTTCATATTCCACTAATGACACTTGGAATTTCACTTACAACATATTTACAAATAATATACATTTTCCACATGTACCCATGTAAGACAAAATAGGCTAAAGACAACCTAACAAGACAAAACACTATGACTCAGAAGTTTGATGAAAGACTAACTCAGCGACCTCCACTTGATGCTTCTTGGTCACGTACTAATGCCAAGCTTGGTACTGTGTGATGATGTCCCCAAACTGCTTGATGGTATCTTTCTGATAGCAGACTCTTGCCTCCATAACTTCTAGGTATATAGTCTTGGAACCTTTGTCCAACTCATTTTGAAGCATGTGCAACATGGTTTTGACCATAACAGGACCACCAATGTACTTCTGCATGTTTTGTGTGCTCAACTCCAAGTCATCCTTGGTGGCCTCTTGCCTTAGTTGCTCCATGTACCTATCAGTCTCTAACCAGACTTGGTTCTTGTGCAGAGCTTCGGTGAGGGAATCGAATGACGGGATCATCTGCATTGTTACCATGACATCCAAATTTTTATACAACCATTCATGTGAAGCTTGTATGTTTGTGAGGAACGAGGCGAGTTGTTGCTAGTTCTGGATCAACATCTCAACCTTTTCTTTGTCTAGATCTACCTGTGGCTTCATCATCTTTGGAAAGTAAAGAGAGGCCCCTTTGTACCATATTATCCACTCTTGCACATCAGCGATGGTAGCATGTATGTCCCTAGGAGTTTGGACAAACCTTTTGCTCCACTTGTGTAATCCACGCAAATGGACAACCGCCATATGCACGGTGACAAATCTGTCATAGATCTTTAGCATGGTAGTCTCAAGTGTTGATACTTCAACAAGTATCACTTTCCTCATCTCTACCATTGCGGAACTTGCGCTCTACTCTCTAGATTGTTCTACCTCTTTCTTGGTTGCATGCAAGTTCTTTGCCATCTATTCATTCTCGGCTAACAAGAACTTAACATTTGAGCTTGTGGCTCCCGCATAAGCCAAATTGGAATCAACCATGGCAATTGGATGATTTCTAACATCTGACACTATCATCCTTTCCTTCATGAATGCAGGTGATACGTGATCATCCGGGGAATGTTTTCTCTGCACATGTACAATCTTCTTCTACAACTCATCAAATGATAGATTGTACACATTTATCACCGGATCATCATCAAGGAGAAAAACCTCTCCTTGCTCATTCCAGATTGGTTATGACACTAGATGTGGTGGAGACTGAGAGGTGACCTCGGGTGCTCTCGACATGAGGTCAGTGTCTTGGTCTTATAGCTTCTGCCCCAACTCCATGTCTGTCACTTCAATCAGTTTCTGAATCTGCTGAGCAAGGTCTCGGTCCTGCATCTTCTCATCCTCTTCTTCAACTACCAGTTGTTCTGACTCCTCAACCTGTATGGGCATTGTTTACTTTGTCATCGCACCTTGCCTTTCTTCTTGTTGTTGTTGTTGCTTCTCTTCCCTCTCTCTCCTTCTCAACTCCCGCTCTTCCTTCAACTTCTTCTCTGTTTCCTGCAACTTCTCTTTTGCTTCCTCCAGCCTTGGCTTCTATTTATTTCTTCTCTATGCTCTCTTTCTCCACTGCTCCCTCTTTTCCTCCACTTCCAAAGTTTATTTCTCAGTGATGGGGTCTACTTTAATCTTGTAGGTTTGCTCAGCCTCTAGGTTCTAGGAAATCTTCCTCTTTCCTTTGTCCTGCACTGGATTGTTGTGTATTGTTGTTATTTTTGTTGCTTCCTGCATTTTTGCTTCCTACAGAGTAGATTTCCAAGCCATGGCTATACTGACCATCTCGTGGAGTTTGGAGTCATTGTAACAGTATCTCCAAGGGTCCTCCTCTTGCCAATGAAATGTCCCATGGATCCATGGATAGTACAACTTCGCACAGTGGTTCTTGCAAATACTGTGGGGATCATATGGATTATAGTCTTTGGCGTTGAACTGGAACTTCACTATCTCCTTAGCTTCGGCATATGCATCCTTCAATTTCTTAATCTTGTACAATCCAATCTGCAAAGTAAGGGTGGGCCAAGGTGCCTTCTTCCTCATGTGCAACCCTATTGATAACCCTATGGAGATTTTATATGAGACCTCTTGCATGACCAACTTATCCATGGCATACCTTGGTAGAACATGTAGAGTCTTCTCTCTGCCAAACATCCTAATAAAGGTGCCTTCGGATGAGGCATACCAATCTGCAATGTCAAGTATTTCCTCCATCGCCTCTTGGGACTTGCAAGGTGGATCTTGCTTAAAGATCAACTTGTACAATGGGATGATGAAATGGTCAGTCAACCTCGCCATAACTCCTTGGTAGCTACAGTCGGAAAGAAACCTGCAATAAATGTTGTCGGCAATCTCTTTCGGTGTCCATGTCCAACTTAGGATAGGAAACTAATGTTGGGCACAGATTGCATCAAGTAAATATGTGAACATGTAGAATCTTGCTTGCTCATCCTTGGGCAGATTCTTGGTATTAGTCACATGGACTTTCAACTGAGGAGCCAACAAATCTGACCAGTTGAATGGCTTTCCATCACTCACTAGCTGGTCCAACATAACCACCCAATTTTCATGAAAGTCTATGTACTTTCTTGACCATATAATTGGCATGCAAAGATGATAAAGAACTGGTAAGCGTTCCTGAGAGACTTTTTCTTATAAATATGATTGGGTGTCATACTGACTTCAATGGTTCTTGCACCCAATGCTTTACAATATCTATGGTGTTCACAAAGCTATGGGTGGCATAGAAAAGTGTGTCCATGCGGTTCACTAGCTAAGGTAAATGATACATCTGTTGATAGTTCTCTGCCTCAAGCTGGCAAGATCTATCCCATTGGCACTGCTCAATGTCATAGTCTCTGGATCTGTGTGTGAGACAATCCAGTGGATGATGTCCGCGCATGGGAAGGTGATGTACCTGCATACAACCTTATGTAAGCCTGACTGGTGGATACTTATATAAACCTATCGATTCTCTAAGTCTTCCTTGAAGTCCTCTGCATAAACTGGAAAAATTGAGTGTCTACATAAACTGGAAAATTCACTGACACCTACTCAATTGCTTCCCCAACGCTACTCTCGATAGTATCCTTTGATGCAGCTCTCTTGGAAGCCATGTTATATGTAACTGCTAGAGAGTTGCTCAACAATTGTTGTACCTGGATACATAGAGGACACTCATGGCATGCAAATGTTAGCTTGAAACCAAAATCACTTCAAGAATCAGACCAAGCAACAAACTAGGCAAATGTTGGGAGGGATTGCGCAATATTGGCTCATAGAGGTGGCTAGTTTCTAGCTAGAACTGTGCATTGCACAATCCCAACAATCAGTGGGGAGGTCTTGCTGACTAGAACTGCGTAATGCATAGTTCATTTTGGGCATAGGCCAGGAGAGACTGTGCATTGCATAGTCTTAGTGGCCAAGGCTAGGGGTTGGCTCCTCGAACTATGCAGTGCATAGTTGTAGCCAGGCCTGGGCAACCTCTACATAATTCTAGAAGCCAAGGTTGAGGCCTTGAGCTCCAGAAATGCACACTGCATGCCATGGAAAATTTTAGGGGCGAATTCTCGTCCTTGGGTGAAATTAAGGGGTTTTATATTTTTGTTGGGCGAATATTTTGTATCACAGTTCATTGTTACAAATCGCCTCAAATTTATTTTATAAAAGAAATTAGGTATGGAGGTTAGCCCACCTTATTTTAAGGGAGTAAAAAAAGTAAATTTAGCCCTTGAAATTAGGAGTTACAACCTTCCATTCGCCCTAATTTTCAAGAATAGGTATTTATGATAGTTATTTCACCCTCCACATTCGGTATAAAAAAAGGTTTTTTTTTTCTTTCATTTTCTCGTATTTCATGGTATTGGGGTTAATTTCCAGAAAATGACCTTATTTTTTGGAACAAATGGTCATAAAAGAATTATTCATTTTATTTAAAAAATAATGTTCTTTCCATATTCCAAGTTTGCATCTGTTTAGCCATAATCATATAAAGAATATTGAAAAACATTTTTTTATATTTACTCCATAAGTCACCTTATATTTACGTGTAAATAAATAAATAAAATAAATAAAGTGGAGTATGGTAAATAAATAAAACCTCTTTTTATATTTAGCCCATAACCCTCTTTCTATTTAAGAAGGCTCAAAAAAGAGGTTTTATTTATGTGAATCCTATGGACCAAATACCATATTTATAAAAGAGGTATGGTAAATTAATAAAAATATAAATAAACGAGAGGTATGGTAAATAAATAAAACAAATTTTATGTTTACTCCAAAGTCACATTATATTTAAGAGCACTCAAAAAATGTGTTATATTTAGGTGAAGCCTATGGGCCAAATTATTATTAATACCACGCAAAAAAACATTATTAACCCATTACTAACCCTAATATTAGTATTAATAAATAAAAGATGGCACATCGTATTGACCCATGGTATTCACGTGGAATGTAGGCTATCTAAAGGGGGGAATTAAACCAGCATAGATCCATCTTTACTCTGGATCTACTAAGCCCTGGGAGGGATCAAATATCATGAACTGCAAACTAGCATAGAGTGAAAAAATATTTGATCCTCGGGCTTGGTAGATGAAGGGTAAAAATGGATCTTGTAATTTAATGTCACTTAAACATTTTAATTTGGTTAAAATTAAAAAAATAAAATAAAAATCAATTATTAATTTTATTAATTTTATAAATTACTAATAGTATTTTTTAAGCTCTAGGTTTATGATACCCAATGGTATGAACCATGGTAATATCATGGTATCAATGTGAATAGACTATTAAAAGGGAAATTCTATCAGCTTAGATCCATCTTAATTCTGGGTCTAACCAAGTGCTAGAGGGATAAATAGATTTATCCCTCCAAGAGTGGAGAAGCGGAGTTAAGATGGATATAGTTGGTTTATAGATAACGAAATAATAAATAGACTTAGGAAATATATATAAAAAACATCTTAAGGTGAATGGTTAAAGCTACATTTAGTCACTTCACAAAATTTAGTAAAAAAATACCAATAACTCCATTAATATTGGGTTTTCTAATTTAAAAAAAAAAAAAAAATCAAAACAGTGAAATCTTATCACTCTTTCTGCATCACCATGGCAAAAGAGAGATAGTCAGTGCCCAAATTTCCCACCATTTTTCAAACGTTTTCAATATGGTATCTTCATGAAAAAGTTAAGGCACTGATGTTGGATTAGTTGTTTGAAAAATATGTTGGTTTGTACAACCTTTCATCTTCTTTGTTATTCTTAATTTGTCGTAATGATCTGTAGGGGTTGGGCCAGTGCTTGAAAAATATGTTGGTTTGTACAACCTTTCATATTCTCTGTTTTTCCTAATTTTTCGTAATGATCTATAGGGTTTGGGCCAGTGCACCATATGGGGTTGGGTCAGTGCACCATATTGTCCTAAAAGGCAGAGATTGTGCACCAAAAAGGAAATTAATCTACATGTTACAACGTTGTTAAAAAATGCAAGACGAATGAAGGTAGTGAATTATGCTAATAAGCAATTTAGATTGGGAGAGACTAACTAAATTTTATTATTTAATTGAAGATTTCCAATTAAAATAATAATAAATCTATTTGTATATATTAATATAATGATTGGAAGGCTTCTGACAATAGTCACTTCTTGCCATTAGATCCCCTTCAGGCCTTTGGGATACCTACTACTTTCTTATATTATATAGTTGGGGCTTGCTACTTGTTGGCGTGTTTGATGACAGGCTGCTCCGCTAGCCTGCAAACCAGGATCTTTCTCTCTCACTCATGCACATAAAGGAAAATCAATAACTTCATTCATAGGCAATCAAATACTGAAATACAATTTAATCACTCCATTGGGGATTCGAGCCATAACTGTATTGTGCCCTTTCCATAATTTTAACAGCGCTATTTCCACCCTTCAGTATTAAAATCCACTCCAAATGATGACAGCGTAAAGGGTAACCATGCTGATAATTTATGATGATTATATTATGGCCATGCATGAATTATACGCATAAATTATACGCATATGGGGTTATGATGGTTAACCAGATTATATTTAATCTGCATGAATTGTTAAATTATCTGCCACCACGCCTCTCTATTAACTTGCGCCATCCACGCCTTAGCATCCATGATATCTCCTTGAATGTCTAAAATCAGAAGCGCTGCCAGATTTCAAACCTCTCCGCGACAGGCAGGCAAATATATGAACTGTTGACAATCAACCGAAACTCAGATTTCAACAAGCACAAAGAAACATGCACAACAGATTTCCACGCATGCATTCCGTAATGTTCAAACAGTATTCTCATTCAGTCAATCAAACACCACGGAAGGAACGGATTCGGAACCGGTTTCCAACGTTGCCATCGAACTAACCTGCACCTTTGTTATACGCACAGCAATTGAAAGAACCACAAGAATTATCCTCGAACCGCTGTCATAAACTTATGGCAGTGCGCACAGCCCGCAATCCTTACACACAGGTCCTCGGTTTCAAAGGAAACTACGCCACTGTATTAAATCGATCCCAAAGTGATTAATAAAAACTGCGTTGTTCATATAAACCATACACAGCGATTATATGCACATTCCCAACTTTTTAATAGCGCATACACAGCAATCATATATTACATGCAATTCAATAACACCAGGTTATAACTGTAGAAATTCAAAGTCATACAGTCGACTGTTCAATCTAATTAACCAAACATCATTCATTTCCTTCAGAACACCGAGAGGGATTTTTCTTTCACAACACTGTTGGCATCGCCCTCTCTCTGCTCCCTGAGATGAGAGCTCAGCTACTTTTTTTAAATAATAATAGATATGTACATAAAGGATGGATCAGAGCTTATCTTCTAGGAAAAACAAGATTTTTCCTTTTTTTACACAATCACTTAAAGATGGAAGCTTTATTCCTTATTTTTCATCCTAATTTTAACTAAAAAAACATAGAAACTCTATCCCCATTTTATTCTATATTTACAAATGAAGATGTTCTAGATGCTCCTGCATCAGTGTTGGAGTAAACAAAATGTGTTTTTTTTTTTTTTTTTTTTTTTTTTTTTTTTTTTTTTTTTTTTTTTTTTTTTTTTTTTTTTTTTTTTTTTTTTTTAATCTCGCAGTTGGAGTCTATGGAATAAGAAAGAAATTTGATAGCTTGACAAAATGGTACAAAATATGTTTTTTTTACCTCGTAGTTGGACTCTATGGAATAAGAAAGAAATTTGATAGCTTGACAAAAGTGGTAGCTTAACAAAAGTGGTAGAGAAAAGATTAATCTCTCCTACCTTGACAGAACTAGTGGTCAAGATCAACACCTATAAGAACTTTGTTGTGGAATATTATCAAAACTAATAGAAGGATACGAAAGAGTGTACAGTGAGAACCTTGACAAACATGGCCACTAAAACTTGCAACATTGTTTGTAGGAAGAGAAAATTATGTTTCTTTTTTCCAAACATGTATGTTAGTATATTACAATTTAATGAATATGTTTTCATGTTATCATATATGGTTTCATACTTTAACAAAACATTCGCCAAGAATTCACTTTTTATTATTCAGTGAAAGATTTGCCAAGATCTTACAAGATTTTATAATTCAGTGATAGATTCGCCATGACTTTACAAGATAATATAATCTGGTGAGAGATTCGCCAAAAAAATTATATATACATATTATATTATCGATAAAATCGGCTCCCATTTTTCCTATGTATCATGGGGATTCACCCATTTATTATACATATAGATTTAGGGTGGTTCTTGAAATTTTCCCTTGTGCATGCTTGGGAAAATGAGATCTGCGCCAAGGAAGCCTAGATCAGCCCAAGAGGAGTGAGAAATCGAACATATCTGTAGGGTAGTGTGATGCTTGGTGCAAACCTAAGTTAACAATGGTGCATGCGAGTGAAACAAGTGCATGAATCAATCAAACTGATGGAAAATGAAGCATGTTGAGAGAGTCTCCACAATGGCAACCGTTGGTGCAAAAACTGGGTGATGCTTGCTACACTTGGAAAGGAAATGAAAATTTTAAAACAACTCTTCTACAAGATAAAACAAGTTAAAATGACAATGGTCATTCAATAAAATGAGTGAAACAAAACTCATAATCTAAACAAATAAAAGTGATAGAAAAAGCAACAAAAGAGTAGAAAAGCAAGACTTATCCAAAAAATCAATGATGATCGCATTGAAGGTTACTTGATCTCCTCGGGAATGCTAGAGCTCCAATTTTGAATGTGAAAATGAGCTCTGGAAGCGTCGACTAAATAGATTTGGTCAATTTAGGGTTTGTTATGCGAAGGCCAAAAATCAAGGAAAAAGCAAAACTTGGCGGCAGTTTCCAAAATAATTGAAGTGTCTCCTCCAGGATGCTAAAAATAGATCCCTATTTTCTAGGGATGCATTTTCGCTTTTTCCTTTTTTCTTTTTCAGGAAATGTTGGGCATGGAATTCCCCCCAAGGCATGTTTTGGGGCATAAAGCCCAAGTTTTGACCAAATATTTTTGTAAAAGCTCCACGAATTGTGAGCATAGAGGACAAAATTACGATAGAGTCACAGGGTTGTCCGCCCTCATTTTGTAATGTAATTTCAGCTTAATAGACCTACCCATGGTTCACAGACCATGGGATTGTATAAATAAAGCAAGGCTCTAAGTAGGGTATAGGAGGATGAGAAATCTAAGTGATTGAGTAAAAGTGTAAAGTGTTTCTTTGGGTCGTAGAGTAGGGGAAGGCTCTGCAGTAGCCTAGTAGTCCACAGCTGAGTGCGCGGACCCCTGCAGCTAAGTGCACAGGGCAGGTCGAGTTTGTAACCGTTGGAAGAATCAATAAAGAGAAGTTTACCATATTTCTGTGCATCTTTTCCTGTTTTAATATATGATTGGGTATAATTTGCAAGTATATTGTTTATTTGTTGTGCGAACTTATATGAATGTTTTGTATAACTAACTATAACGTAATACATCCAAGTATGCAAAGGTAATTAACTGGTATAGGAAGATAAGTAAGATCTATGGTAATAGCGCAGAGCGCGACTGTAGCAGCACGGAAGCTCCACAACCCCTGGTTAGGGCTATGCGAAGGCAGTGTATCAGGGCGGGAGGAACAGAGAAATGCACAAAGTGACATCTCAAGGGTGTAGAAACCTCTCAGACATCTTAAGGGTGTAGAAACCTGGTTCTAGCACCCTCCCATACTACTTCGAGTGAGACCTCAGTCTGCACTCCGCAGACTGTTGCCGAAAGGGCTAGTAGTACAGGGATTTGTTTGGCTAATTAACTCTGAATAACAAGCCAACAAATGGTTTCGTTGCCAGGACCGGGATCTGCATAGAGATGTCTAATGTCGTATCACTGGAATCTGACAAAGAAAGGAAATGAAGATTGGTTGGACAGGAAGATTCACAAATTCACGGCGCAGGAAAATAGGAATCCACAACTATCAAAGGAAGAGTAGTTAGACTGCTACTTATATATAGAGATCCACAAAATTTTCTTCACATCCTTCCCCACTGAGTTATACGAGTGGATAGCGAAGCTAGTAGACAGCCAAGGAAGGTGTAAACTCGATAGACCTATTGTGTGGACTCCAGAATTGGTGCGCAGACTGGAAGTATCGGAAGATAAGATCGCACGTGATGTCGATCACTAGCTCGATCAAATCATAGGAGGATTCATCACCAAATTCATAGTAGATACTTCTTTCAGTTATAGCGAGGAAGAACGACACTTCCTCAAAGAACCATGAGCTAAGTACGTTAAATCTTTGAACACTTGGATTAAAATGCTACTGTGTGAAAAATGGGTTACGCGAATAAATTGATGTTTGGGGCTATGCGACGTGGGAGAATCTACAAAAATGAATGTAGCATAGAACTAGAAAATAGCCCCTTGATTTCACCTCCACGAGGGGGTGAAGAAGAGCTCGCAAAGGTCTCTCCAAGAAGTGCGATCAATCTGATAAGGCATAGAATTTCGCGCATACCACCCCCACTCACACCACCGCCAGTTTCATTGTCTTCATCCCCGTCTTCACCCATACCACCTCTGCCACCATCGCGAAGCAATATGGCAAGCGCGATAAATCTACCAGTGTTTAAGGGAGTAGGGAATGAAGATCTGGACCAATTCTGGTTCGTGATAAAATTTGTATGGGAAGCACAGGGAGTCACGGATGACAATATAAAGAAGGCAACTTTGGTCAGCACTCTGCACTTTCACGCGTTGACCTGGTACATTAAGCATTCCAATGACAATCCGGATGCGAGGATCGCGGATATCCAAGCTGCGCTAAACAAATAATGTAGCAGTCCAAAGTCAGAGGCACATTCGATCATTGGGTTCAAGGAAATCACAATGCTACCAGGCGAGACCCCGTGGGAGTTGGGTCAAAGACTAAAGTGTACAATTCGCAAAGCGAACATGACGTTAACAGATGGGCAACACGGCGAATGGTTTGTAGCATCGTTAACGCTGCATCTACGGAACGCGTTGTTGCAACAGAGGCTAAGCACTCAGGCAAAAACCTTGGAGGTTGCGATGAGATTGCATGAGACCCTGATACAAGATCCCAACCTGGGAGTTCAACAAATTCACGCGTAGTTGAAAAACTTGTGCCTTGAGATGCAAAGTTTGAAACAAGACAGGACAACTCACCTAGAGATGCATGATGAGGTATGGTGCTAGGGGCACAACAAGGACCATTGCCCAGTGTTCGCGAATTACCTTACGAGAGGAGGGCCAATTCCACTAAGACTGGAGGCAGAAGCAGGACCAAGCGCGGTGCTTGCACTATGGTGCACGATTTGTTAGATAGGAGGAAACCATGCTACAGATAATTGCCATCTATTACAAAAGTATACGCAGAATTCACAGTAGTTATTCTGTAATTTCTGTAGGTCAATGGGATATGATGAGCGCACCTGTAGAAGTTATGAGTTGATGATGGATCGAACTCGTACCTACAGAGTTCAGTCCAAAACATGGCCCCTCGATCAAAACCCAGGAATGGCGCACATCGTTTTCAAGGGCGCAGACGAGGCCGAGGTGGAGGGGGACCAAGAAGAGGTCGCAGACAACTGATCTGTTACAATTGCAGAGGGCCAGGGCATTATGCCCGTGATTGTACAAATCCAATGCGACCATCATGCTTCTATTGTACGTTGTTTGATCATGAGATGGAGGATTGTCCCACACTGATAGCGAGGTTGCACAATAAAGGAGCACTCCAACCTCCCCCGACTCAGAACCTGCAAATGATGAGGTCTGAGCCGTGCGTGGAAGACCCTAATGTAAATATCATGCTCCATAGTGGCATTACGATAGGGGATGACAAAGGCAAGAAACGTGAAGAAAGTACCTGGGTTCACAAGGCTCCAATGAAGGCACTAGAATTTGATTTGGAGCGCGCTAAGGAGACCTTCATGGAAGCTAAGAGGAGCTTCGTTGATGCCTCCACTTCAGGAAGTAAAGACAGACTGGAGATGGAAATGGACCCATCAATGCTCACCATGTTCTTGGAGACATGCATGAAGTTGCTACGCGACAGCAAGGCTGTAAAGGGGCTGTAAGAACTCATAACTAGATGCACTGGGACAGTGCTAGGAGAACTATGCGTAGTCCGGAAGCTCAAGAAGCACACAAGCGAACAGGAAGGGAGATGAGATTGACCGCACAGATTGGGGAATATGAGATGGACCAAGTGATTCTGGATCTAGGATCGGATGCGAACATCCTGCCAAAGCAGACATGCCAGCGCATGGGCAGGCCTATGCTGTAATGGTCTCCTATCCAACTTTGAATGGTGAACCAGCAAAAGATCCTACCTATGGGGAGATTGCAGGGAATCACAGTAGATATCGAAGGAGCAAGCGCGCTAGTAGATTTCGAAGTGATAGAGATTGTTGATGATAGCAATCCCTACCCCTCACTATTGGGAATAGATTATGCCACTGACATAAATGGAGTGATAAATCTAAAGAAGTGCAAGATAATCTTTGAGAAAAAGTCTTTGTGCGTAGTGGTACCTTTAGACCCCGCAGAAGGATCGCGCTACACGGAGCCAGTGCGCGACTATGACAGTGACGACGATCTGGGCTGCATCTACAAGATAACCGTGTGAGAGCAAGAGTTGGTAAATCCAACCGTGGATGGTCGAATCTCATGGGAGCACGAAAGCTCCTGCACATTAGATTCTGATGAGGAGATAGAACAATGGCAGAACTGGTTACACGAGGTAACCATGCTCAACTGTAACATGATGACGAGGTTGTTGCACTGCGTAGCAACAGAGGTAAGAGATCTACCTACGTATGATGGGTTAAGCGAGGTGGATGACTTCCTAAACAAATTTAAAAGAGAAGTGTCATAACAGCAGCGCTTAAACGCTCTGAAATGGGTAGTGTGAGCTACGCCCACAAGGTGGTGGGGTACGCACCAAAGAAGTTTTGAGGACTAGCGTGAATGAAGAAGGATGATGCACATGTGGTTTGTGAAGCCTTAGATGTGGTTAAAAGACAAGTATGATGGACAGGATGATCCACGTGCACACCTCACAATGGACAAAGATCTATGGGGAAGAGCCACAACCTGAGTGGGTGCACCTGTTCTGTAATACCCTGGATATTATACCCATGAATTGGTATATAGAGACAGAGCTCCACCATGGCACGAACGAATGGGATATCTTGCGCGAGGGATTCCTGTTAACCTTCACGTTTGAGGATCGTTGGTGGGATATTGTTAATGATGTGCTACAACCTGAATGGGCGACCTAGCTGAGCTGTGCGCTGGAGTGTTACAATGTAAATATTGAAGAAGATGACGAAGATCCACGAAAATTAAACATTCTAGAAACTGAAGGCTATTGTGAGGTTCAAGGGCCATTGATTAAAGACCTTGACATAACCATGCCAAACCGACAAAACAAGTAAACATTGTTACGGATGCCAAACCGAAGTATGCAACGCTCGATGACTATTGGGATGACACCATGGTGGATAAGGTCACTAAGTTACTCCGCGAGTACCAAGACTTATTCCTGACCAAGATCATGGACTTAAAGGGAATTGTTGGTGATTCAGGGCTGATGAATATCACCCTAAAACTCGGTGCGAAGCCGGTTAAGCAGAGGCCTTACCGCTTGAATCCGAAGTACAAGGAAAAGGTCTGCGTAGAACTAGACAAAATGCTCGCAGCTAGAATCATTGAGCCAATGGAAGAATCCGACTGGGTAAGCCCTATGATAGTGTAGGAGAAGAAGCAGAAGGGCGAGATAAGAATATGCATGGACCTCAGGAAATTGAATGATGCCTGTGTGCACAACCCATTCCCAACTCCTTTCACAGATGAAGTATTAGAAAATGTCGGTGGGCAAGAAGCATATTCTTTTACTTATGGGTTCTCAGGGTACCACTAGATTAGAATCATGCCAGAAGATAGGAGCAAGACCACCTTCACGACTGAGTGGGACTGCTTTCAATACACCATTATGCCGTTTGGGTTAAAGAACACGCCGACCATCTTTTCAAGCATAGTTGTTCCAACATTCAAAGAATATATCCACAAATTCCTGGAGGTCTATCTGGATGATTGAATTGTATTTGGATTGGTTAAACACCATGTAGCAAGCTTACGCTTGATGTTGGATACTTGCCGACGACACCAAATCGTGTTGAACCTCAAAAAGTGTACATTCCTCATTCCCTTTAGGAACCTGTTGGGACATGTGATCTGCAAATGGGGACTAAAACTCTGGGCGAAGATTGCAGTAATTCTCAATTTGGAAGCACCGCGAAGTGTTAAATAGTTGCGCGCTACCCTGGGACATACGGGGTACTACAGGAAGTTCATAAAAAACTATGCCCAAATCACCACGCCAATGGAGAAGCTATTGAAAAAGGATGTCACGTTCTCTTGGAATGATGATTGCATGAAGAGCCTAGATGTACTAAAAGAGAAATTGGCCTCCACTCCAATCCTGGTCTTCCCAAAATGGGATGTGGAGTTTCATGTCCATGTTGATGTGTCATGTACAGCACTAGGAGCGGTGCTAACACAGGAGGGTGGAGAGGGCTTGGATCAACCTATCGCATTCGTAAGTCATAGGTTGTCTAAAGAAGAAAAGAACTATTCCACAACTGAACTCGAGGGGTTGGCTATGGTGTACGCGCTCCAAAAATACCGACACTATTTTCTAAGGGGACATTTCAAGATGTATAAAGACCATTCCGCGCTAAAATACTTGGTCAACAAGCCTATGTTCGGGGGGGCACATATGCAGGTGGCTCTTATTGTTCCAAGAATATGACTTTGAGGTCATGGTGAAGCTTGGACACCTGAATGCAGGACCGGATCACTTGTCGCATATTGAGACGAGAGAGGAACCTACTAGTTTGGAGGAAGGATTACCTGATGCACAACTCTTTGCTGTGCGCATAGCGTATGGACACTTTGAAGATATAATCCACTTTCTGACAACAGGAACTATGCCAAAAGAATACTATGTCCACCAGAAGAAGGAATTGGTCGTGCGCGTGGCTGATTTTTCTGTCATCGCGGGGCACCTATACAAAATGGGCAATGATGAGATACTGTGAAGGTACGTACCTGAATTTGAACGAAGTCATATCCTCACGAAAGTGCATGGGGGCACTGCAGGAGGACATAATGCAGGATGAGGGACCACACAAAAGATTCTCCGCGTAGGGTTATGGTGGCCAACCCTTCATCAGGATTCAAAAGCACACTGTAAAGCCTATGATATATGTCAAAGGATAGGTAAACCATCACGGAGGAACCAGATGCCTTTGAATCCACAAATGACACTGCAACCCTTCGAAAAGTGGGAAATCAAATTTGTAGGACCTATCAAACCTCAGGGAAAAATGGGCGCGCGATACATTATCATCGCGATAGAGTACCCGACTCGTTGGGCGGAGGCGCAGCCGGTCAAAGACTGCATAGCCACTATGACTGCGAAGTTTTTGTTTGAACATGTGTTGACTCGATTTGGCTGTCCGAAAACCTTAATGAGTGATCGTGGTACACATTTCCTGAAAGAAACCATTAGCGCGCTAACAGAAGAGTTTCATGTATATCATCAGAAAAGCACACCGTATCACCCACAAGCCAATGGTACAGTAGAAGAATTCAACAAAATACTAGAGACTGCGCTAACCAAAGTATGCAACGCGCAGCGAAGCGATTGGGACCTGCGTGCACCTGCAGTACTATGGGCTTATAGGACAACGTGCAAGAAACTGACGGGAACACCTTTCTGGTTGGTTTATGGCGTGGAAACTGTCATGCCAATGGAGTATATTGTACCTAGTCTATGCATAGCAGTGCTCACAGGTATGATGGACCATGAAGCTCTGGAAGAAAGGCTCGTGCAGTTGGAAGAACTTGAGGAGGAATGGTTCCTGGCTGACTTTCATCAGCAGGTGTAAAAGCATCATGAGAAGGCCTGGAACGATCACCATATTAAGTTGTGAACCTTTAAGGTAAATGATTTAGTGCTGCTACATGACAGTAATTTTGATAAATTCTTGGGAAAGTTCAGAATGCATTGGCTGGGACCATACATTGTTAAGGAGGTCACAGACGGAGGCGCAGTACAACTAGTCAAACTAAATGGAGAGCCTTTCCCAAGCTATCTGACTGGCCAGCTGAAGCACAATCTTCGCGCTCCAAGGATCCGGAAGAAGGCGCGGGACTATAAACAAATGCAAGGGATAAGGCACGGATGCAAAGAAGCACTTCTGACACCGCGGTCTCGGAACAATGCATGCAACTGATCCAGCAGGCAGCAGCTCAGTGCGTTGTCGACCTTGCAGCAGTTCAAGCAGAGTTGGAAGGACTCCGCGCGAAGATCTTTGCACTGATAGAGTGACTCGAGGGTGAATCATGATGTTTGTGTTGGGGGCCTATTGGGCATGGAATCCCCCCAAGGCATGTTTTGGGGCGTAAAGCCAAAGTTTTGACCAAATCTTTTTGTAAAAGCTTTGCGAATTGTGGGCACGGAGCATGAAATTATGATAGAGTCACAAGGTTGTCCACCCTCGTTTTGTAATGTAATGTCGGCTTAATAGACCTACCCATGGTCTGTGGACCATGGGATTGTATAAATAGAGCGAGGCTCTAAGTAGGGTATAGGAGGATGAGAAGTCTAAGTGATTGAGTAAAAGTGTAAAGTGTGTCTTTGGGTCGTAGAGTAGGGGAAGGCTCTACAGCTAAGTGCGCAGAGGCCTAGTAGTCTGTAGCTAAGTACGTGGACCCCTGCAGCTGAATGCGTAGGGCAGGTCGAGTCTGTAACAATTGGAAGAATCAATAAAGAGAAGTTTACCATATTTCTGTGCATCTTTTCCTGTTTTAATATATGATTGGGTATAATTTGCAAGTATACTATTTATTTGTTGCGCGAACTTATATGAATGTTTTGTATAACTAACTATAACGTAAGACATCCAAGTACGCAAAGGTAATTAATTGGTATAGGAATATAAGTAAGATCTCGGGTAATAACGCAGAGCGCGGAAGCTCCACAACCCCTGGTTAGGGTTGTGCGAATACATTGTATCGGGGCGAGGGGAACAGGGAAGTGCGCCCAAGGACAAACAGTGGGACTAGTTGAACCTCTCAGACATCTCAAGGGTGTGGAAACCTAGTTCTAGCACCCTCCCATACTACTTTGGGTGAGACCTCAGTCCGCGCTACACGGACTGTTGCTGAAAGGGCCAATAGTACAATGATTTGTTTGGCTAATTAAATCCAAACCTGGGTCAGGCCCCAACAAACCAATAGGAAAATCTGCCATGAATGCCCTGGAAAGATTACACAGTTCTGGGAAGGATTGGGCAACCCACTGGCTCGTGCACTTAGCAGCTTCTTCATAATCTCTGGGTTAAGTGGCTAGGGCTGCCTCTCATGCTCTACGTAGTTTCCCAGCTAAGGGTTGGTTGTCAACTAGCTCTGTGAAGTTTTGGAGTTGAAGGCTCACTGTTAGCTTGGACTACACAATTCCCGAGAGTAAGGCTAGTTTCCCTCAAGGATTGTGTAGTTCACTAAGGAAAGCTTGGAACTAGGTTGAAACCAAGTCAAGAGATCGGCTTGTGGGTTAGGCAGTAAATCAAGTGAGAAAACACAAGCCATGATGAAACAAGATAAATCTCAATGAAAGCACAAATATCTGGGTCAGTGCGAGATGAGCTACTGTGATTTTGGAGGGAGGCTCCAAAACAAAGCATAGTCAAAATTTTGGAGGGAGGTTGTAGCCGCTACAACAAAATGGTTGACATTCCTCTCTATAATATCTCATAAGAAGAGTTTTGAAAAAGAAGGCATATATGTGCATGAATAGAACTATAAATATAAGAGAACAAGCCCATGTCGTAGTAAGAAATTCCCATGACACTAAGCAATCTACATTTAGATGAAGGCGAGGATAAAGTTTGAGAACAAGACCCCATACTTGACGAGGTCATTGGAGGAACTCTACTCTTAAGTTTATAGCAAAATTTTCTTCTATAGAAGGAGAGTGTTATTACCTGTAAATTTCTTATGCAAATATGCTAGTGTGTTAGAAACAATGGAGACCAGGATACTACTGAGAGGGGAGGGTCAATCAGTAGTGTCACCAAATTATACAATTCTTCACAAATTTCACATTTTAATCTCTTTAACAAATTTTCATGGATCAACAACACAACTCAATCATGTATAACATCATAAACATCAAGCACATGAGAAACATATACACAAGACACCAATATTCTTTTTATTACAAGCTTCAATTTGATTACATCATGGCCACGCAAGCTACCACTTGTAGGTTTATCAGTTGTTGCTAAAAGGAACTTCAATCCCTGCTCGTTTATCATCTACCACTAAAAGGGACGGTTTCCCCTGCTCGTTTATCATTACTAACTAGAAGGGACTCTTACCCCTACTCATTTATCAATCTCTACTAAAAGGGATTCTTGACCCCAAAGGTTTACTAACACCCACTAGAAGTAGCTCCTACCCCTAATCATCAAGCTACCACTTGTTGGTCTTGTTGATCCATATTTCATCCATTTTCATACTAGAATCAATAGGCCTTCTCTGCTTTCAAAATAATTGTATTCCTTAATCACCAACGCCTTCAACAATCCTTGATTACTGATAAAATCACCTTCAACAATCTTTGATTACTGATAAAATCACCTTCAACAATCTTTGATTACTGATAAAAATCATGCACCAGCAGAACCAACACCAACCACCAATTCATTTATTTGCATCTTTAAACACACCTTTCAAATACCAAGATCAGTCTCTAATAGACCTCTAATTATTCATCATGTTGCACCAACAACCTCTAATAGTTTGACTTGGGGTCTAGGAACTTTGAATGTCTCTAACTTTCAATCTAGGAGGCCATTTTCAAACTTTCACATATTGTTGGAAAGATCTTCCAGAGTTCTATCCATCTGAATAGGTTTTACCTGCATCTAAGATGATCTTCTCTCCAAGAACAGGCTCCAAAGTCTTTGCACCTTCTAATTTCCTTTACTTTGCCTATGCCACCTTTTCATTACCTTTGCCTTTTCCTTTTCCATCAATCTTTTCCTTAGCCACCAATGACAATATATTTACCAATGCAGTTTCCTTTGCCAATATTTTCCATTGCCTTTACCATCAATCATCTTTTCCATCAATGAAAACACATTTTCCAAAATAAAGATGGCTAAAAAATGTCAAAAAATAAAACAAATAATAGGCTCCTAAAAGCTATTAATTAGCTTGCTCAAATACAGTTGGTTAAATGACAGTACTCATATTTAATTAAAATTGTGAAAATCCATTGTTCCAAGTTTGTGCAACTTCGTGTAACTATTTCTTTGACAATCATGTGAATCCGTAGAAAGAAACATTTCAAGTACATGTGGGTAAAGAAACCTTAACGATATCTATCAAGTGTAAATACATAAGCTTAGGTGCCCCAACCAAAAGCTTCTTCACAATTGAAGATGAGTTACGGAGCCCGCAAAGGACTCCTCTTATCTCCCACCAAATTGAGAAGTTCACTCAAAGATTAAATCTCATTAATGGGCCAAGATTGGGATAGCCATCAACCTTGGCTTATAAATACCACAACAATGGGAACCATTTCATAGAGAAGCCAACATAAAGTTGTGTTGGCCAATCTTCCCCTCAATTATAGCATTTCTTTGACAAGTTTGTCCCTCCATGATTAGAGAGGGTTTAAAGCTTCTTGAGAGAGAAACCACCTACAAGTGGAGAAGAAGGGGACCCTCCTCTAAGAGATACCAAAGGGTCCATTAGCCCCACATCTTCTATTGTGTCTCTTGGATAGTTTTTAGTGTCTTCTTTCAATCGAGGTATTTTTTAAGGATTCAAATAGTATGCCTATGTATAGTATTATAGGAAATTTGAAAAATCATACAAATAAAATGTAGGCGAATATTCAATAAAAAACATGCAATTTACTATTAAAACAAAATATCATCAATTTAATCATATATATGTAAAAAATAGGCCATTTTTTAACCAAATTTGGAAATTTTTTTTTTTAGAAAATGTCTAAAAAGTAGCAAATTGGCAAAATTTTGCCCCTAAAAAATTCCCTACTTTCAATATCAATAAATAATTCTATGCTTTGCATTTTCTTTTTTTATTGTTATTTAGTTTAGTTTTCTCATTCTTCCATGGTTGAATGTAGCTTTGTTGTTATATGCTTTTTTGTCTTATTTCATAATAGTTTCTAAACACTTGTGTAGTTAGCAACAACTTCCACAAATAGTGGATTTTGGGGCTCCTATTGTTGGCTCCACCTCTCTCTTTTTCTCTAATCTATGTTTTTTACAGGCTTTATTTCTTAACCAATTTCCTTTGTCTTGTCACTTATCCTCTTTGTTAATCACTCAAGTGCCTCAATTTGGCCTGTGATTGGCATAATTTGTCCCTGTTTAAATATGCAGATGAACTGTGTAACTCTCGAAGAAACAGATAACCATTTTCACATTAATATTGAAACCATGTGACTGTTAGGAAAACTCTTCTATAGATCTACATTTTTCATCCAAATTCTAACTTTTTATTTGAATCCTAAGAAGAATGGAAACCAAAAATAATCTCCCCCCACACCTACATATTTTTGCAGGTTAGTTTAGTTTATTTGGTCATCATTAACCACTAAAGTAAAATAATTCATGTTTTATTTTGGCACATGAATAGATTTAACTTTCTACTAAAGCAAATGTAGTTTGGGAATTAAAGTGACAACCTCAATTTTCAAGTATTCCCTTCCATTCTACTCAGTGTGAACTGGGAGAATCATAACCAATTATGAGAACCATTTTCACCTCCATTAGCAATACAGATTAAGTCACCTGGTCTAATTAGGGGGGAAAGTAAGCATCACTTCATAAACATAACTTTCATCCTTTTCAAGGGGCGATTTCACATAAATTAATAGGTTTGGTAGTAATGAATCATTCAATATCCACATCTTTTCAATACACCAAGCATTGTGATTCACAATTCTCACTTTGTACCCACATCACATCACACACTTGAATCTATTTTAGCTCCTTATTGAACGAGTAAGGTCTTTCCCTTGCACTTGTGATAAGGGGGAGTCATAATGTTGACATAAACTACTAGGATTTAATCACTTCATACCCTTAAGTAAATGAGTTTGGGCCATCATCCGAACTCAAATCTACCTAAAATCAACCTAACTTAACACATCAATCTCCCCCATTGTGGAATCATAAATAATATAGTAGTCTAAGTTAGGACTCTGGGTAGGCATCCAAATAACCCCCCATTAGTCATTTTCATCTTAAACATAGAAAGTTGTCTTTTTAGGGATATTTAAACCCTTCGGCATCTAGTGTCCAAAAAGCTAGTGGTGAGAAGAAACCTATGAAGGGGGCAAGGCTTGGACCAATGATTTTTCAAGCCTCCTTCAATCTCCCAACTCTTGGTAGGGCCTTTGAATCCATGGTTTATACCTAGAAGTTGATATTTTCTCTCCTACATTAGATGGAGGTAGCTTAGTGGCCAAAACTTAGGCCATCCATGAAGAATATTACACCAACAATATAAGGAGAAGTGCATTAATTTAGCAATAATAAGAAAAGCTCAAGCATTCTTGTTAAGAAAGACAGTATTTATACATTCCTATGAGAAAATGCTTGACTCAATCATTTCCTCTGATCTCTCAAAAATTTTCCACAATTTCTCCATAGATCTCTCAACTAATAATTCTCCATATAAAATGAAACCTTTGAGGCATAACAACTACATAACAATAATAATTCTATAATATGACAAATGATCATTATTGTAGCATTTCTCCCCCATAATGATCATTTGGAGAAATACCCATATCATCCTTGAATTTGTAGAGCTTTTCCTTTTGTAGTGCTTTGGTGAAGATATCCACAACATGATCTCGATCAAACCTTGTTGAACTAAGTCTCGAATAAAATGATATGAATATCAAAATGTTTGATATTATTGTGAAAATATGGATGCTTGTCATTTTAATAACACTTTGCTATCACAGATCAACCAATTAGGTTCTCCTGTTGGTCATGTAGATCTTCCAAATTTCTTCTTAACCATACTATTTCACAAGGTGTTGCTGCTTTATATTTTTCTTTAGCTATGGAGAGAGAAACTATAGGTTTCTTTTCAATACTCCAAGCAACTATTGTTGAACCTGCGTTGAACGAATATCTTAAACTTTATTTCCTCTCATCCATGCAACCTTCCCAATTTGATCTTTTATAACCAATCATCTTGAAATCTCCTATAGATATTTATACTCAGCCATAACAAATGCAGATATCTCAAAATCCTCTTAACTTCCTTCCAATGCAATCCCTTGAATTCTGACATAAATATGGATACCATATTGACTACAAAATATATATCTAGTCAAGTTATAGTTAGCTAGATCATAATTCCAACCAACGATATAGTGTGGCATCAATTGGTTCAGAGTCGTCATTTATGTATAACTTCAACCCAACTTCCAAAAGAGTTGATGTCAGTTTGCAACTCAACATGTTGAACTTCTTTAGAGTATCCCAAGTGTACTTGGATTGTGACATAAAAATATAATCTTACTTCTTCCATATTTTAATCCCCAAGAAATAATCCAACCCACCAATATTTGTCATGTTAAATTCTACAATAATATGTGACTTAAACCTTTGAAAAAATTCAAAAATGTTCCCTATATATATCATATCATCAACATAAAGTGCAACAATAAGAATGTATTGTCCCAACTGAAGTATATAAGTATTAGGTTCAAATGAAATCTTAACTAAACCATGATCCTAGAAATAGTTATCAATTCTTGAATAATAGGTCCTTGGTGCTTACTTCAGCCCATATAAACCTTTCTTTAACATATACACAAGATCTTCTTTTCCTGAAATTTCAAAAAAATTAGGCTACTCTATATAGATTTCTTCATTTACATAATGATTTAAGAATGTTGATTTAACATCCATCTGATAAATTATCCACTTATACTATGGATCGAAAGCAAGAGCCATCATGATTGTGTCCATCTTGGGTACTAAAG
Organism: Pinus taeda; assembly: GCA_000404065.3. Lineage (NCBI taxonomy): Eukaryota > Viridiplantae > Streptophyta > Pinopsida > Pinales > Pinaceae > Pinus > Pinus taeda. The sequence continues at coordinate 130,494 of APFE031740925.1, read as the reverse complement.
AAAATGTGCCTATAATCAATCCCTTATTTTCGAGCATACCCCTTGACGACTAAATGAGATTTACCTTTATCAATTGAACCAACTAATTTATACTTAATCTTATACACCCATTTAGTGTGGATTTTTGGGTAGCTGCAGGAGGTATTCCCCAGCTACATAAGTTAAACTCAAAAGAAATAAAAAAAATAATTTAAGTTAAAATTCAAAGAAAGATAATCAAAGTTAATTTTAAATTTATTTTACAAAGAGATGTATCTCTTTCAGACAACCTAATATCACTATAAAAGGGCACTCGATACAATCATAACATACACATCACTCACACATTCTTCTCTCTCTCATAAGTGGAAGTAGATCTAAGGAAGAGGCCAATTTTTTTCTAAGAACTTGAAATTTTTGTGTGTAGTTACTTAATGATGTTCATATATCATTGGAAGTAATTACTAGATGCGAAAAGTCATGCTTGTCTATTTAGCACTAGAAAATCAACATGGTACCAGAGCTTTGGTGGAGAAAGGCCTCAACATAGTGTTAAAATTTTGGGGTTGTTACAATCTGTATGTACAACATATTTACTTTTATTCCTACCTAAAGAATGCAAATAATTCCATAAATTATGGTGGGAAGTATTTCCTCGTAATATGTCTAATTACCAAATTGAAAAGAATATAAAGAATTCCATAAATTATGGTGGGAAATAATTCTTGGTAAATATGTCTAATTACCCAAATATAAAGTATGCGTCTTCTAAACTAAGTTTAAAGATCGATGACTTCTTGGATCGTTGAAATGAGAGCTATGCATCATCACTACAATCTTGTTTGAAGTATTCTTAGATAATCTAAGCTTTGTCAAAAGTATGGAGACTTGCATCATAATATTCCAAAGGTTTGTGTCAAAGACTTGAATAATGAAAAATACATTAGAGGATTATGTCAATGATCTACAAATGCATGCAATTATAAAGAAATCCTTTAAGAATCCTTCAAGGATAGTTGTTGATGTGTAGCATTTTAACCATCGTAGTTTATGGTATGGGAAACCTGTGTGAGTGTAAAAGAAATGATTAGAATATGCAAAGTATTTAATTCCATATACTACAATGATATATCTTGCATTGATAAGATAATTCTAGATCTGTAGTTCAATGAAGAAAGGTTGAATAACTACTCAAGCATAAGGATCAAACCTTTTAAGAATATATAAAAATATGAAGGGACATATATATTTCATGGTTCTGTGTTTCCTTGTGATTCAGAAGCAAGACATTGTATTATATCTTACCTTAATGAAGGAAAATCATTAACATGATAAGATCACAATGAAAATGTGGCCTAGTTCCCTTTCAAAGTTAAAAGTTCTCTCAATAAAATTTAATGATTTGTAGAACTTGATGTGTGTAGGCTACTTAGGTTGAAAATCTCAAGAAAAATTATTAGTAATGCTCCAATATGCTTAGACAATGGACATAAAAAGGAGAATTATACACATTGCAAAAATTATTAGACTTACAAGAAGATGTAAGATGAAAATCTAGGGGTTTCTACTTTGTAAACCCTAGAAAGATACAAGGATTGGATAAGAAATCCCTAGGGTTTATGAAAAAAACATTAGGATTGATCGTTTCCACTAAAAGAATAAACCCTAGCTCATGCCTAAAAGGAAAGGAAACCAACATGATGACGAGGACAAGGATGAGCATTTCTAGCTTGATGAGATTGCAATTCTTATTACAAGAAGGTAAGGATAAAGAGGGAGTTGACAATTCCCTACAATCTTAAAAGACCTCTTAATGAAGGTTGTAGGTAGATTGTGAAGGCTACCAAGGCTCTGGAAGCATTGAGAAGAATGAAGCAAAGTTTGTGACAAGAGGATTCTCCCAAGGTGGAGAACAAACTCAGCTAGAGATATTTGTTTTTGAGAGGGAGAAATGGAACAAGGCATCGAGAATCATGTCAGACAACTAGAGGAGCTTCTTGTTTAGAGGGATCAGATAGTCAGGTCAACAAGTTGACTAAGGTGTGTGGAATTGTGCAAGTCTAAGAAGTTAAAGATGACTTCCAAGTGGTCACAAAATCTAGCATGCAACATATGGCAGCATAGAGTAGTACAATTCGAAATCCATAGTAAGAAGGTTGTCCCAGAAAGAGGGAGAAGACTATGGTAAGAAATTTTCCCCATTCATTAGGTACCGTGAGTTTTGATGAGTCTGTAATCATGTTGATGATTTATTCTGACTCAAAGGAAGGGACAATGGTAGGAAGATTTTGGTAGGTCCCTATAATACTAGTGTATCCACCATATTATTATTGTTGTGCCCCATAGAATCCCACTATTGTTATTTTTGAATCCCTACATTATTATTCTTATGTAGGCCCTAATTATATTTTAACCCTTTAGACTCCTATATATACCAAGGAGGTCTCGTCATTTGAATCATTCAAGAATTGTTCATTATGTGATGTAAAGGAAGGTTTCCTCATTTAAGTGGCTTATAATCTAGTTGTTGATCTATATTTTTTATATTTATGCGCTATCTTTGATCTTGATACAGAAAATTTGGTATCAAATCTCTTGATCCTAGGGTTTTGCTACCTCAAATGAGCCATTGTCGAATTTTCACTATAACCTTTTTTTTGTGAATATTTAGACCATGAAATTGCTACCACATTGATGAACATCTAGTTATAATTTCAGACTTTGGTTCACTATATTTTTGGAGATATGTTTCAAAGAAGTTAGGGTTTATGTATGCTCCAGAATTCAGTCTCAAACAGGTATCCCGAGGAAAAGCGCATAACTCCCTCTTCGAGCATTACATTTGAATTCTATAAAAAGTAACTGAAAGTGCACAAAATTTAGTTTTTTGGGTAGGATATTTAGGGCCAAAGGTTGAAAGAGTGGCACATGGAATCCCATACAAGCTTGCTCTACTGAATCAATCCTTAATCAAGTCATCGTGGGAGATTTGGCATAACTTTATCTTGAAAAATGCAAATTTGGTCTGACTTGTGGCATTGGAAAGAAGACACAGAGATACCTTAGGAATAAATTTCAGATCTTAGGAGGTCGAAATCACAGAGATACAATAGTTTCAAGGTTAGCCATATCGACAAGCTCAAAATCAAACTCTTAAAAGGTGTGCATTTTTAAATTTGCATACATTTTGTTTGAAAAAACAATTTGAAGTGATTCAAAGGACCCAATTAGGCATAGGTATAATTAATTGGTTCCAAAATTCCTCCCAAACAAAAAAATTATACACCCATGAAGCCCTCATAAATATCTACTATGACGCATGAAGAAGACGAAATGCAACATGATATCTCAAAATTATATGACCGCGTGCAACAATTTTTTCTCTCACAAAGAGCAACCAAAAATGAAATGGAAGCAATGATGAATCTTAAGATTGATGGTTTAAAATCAGAAATAAAAGAGGACATGGAAGGTTTTAAGGAAGGTTCGACAAAATTTCTACAATAAATAGTTCATAGTGGTGACAAGGTATTATGTGAAACTCATGAGGAGAACAAAAGTAATGTGAATCATGATTCTATAGACTCTAACTTTGGGTTGAAGATGAACAATATTCCAAATATCGATATGAGGAAGTTCGATGGCAAGGATTTGGTAACATGGATACTATAGATGGAGTAGTTCTTTGATCTACATGATGTACAACACACACAAATGGTACGCATTGCATCTTTATGTTTAGAACCCAATCATTTTTTGTGGTATCAATGGCTTTGTTCTCATAAATCACTTTTCACTTGGATAAATTTACAGAGGAATTGATACCACATTATGAGGATATAAAAAGAAATACCCTTTTTAGCCAATTGATAAATCTGAAACAAAAGGGTTCAGTTGCGAAGCATATTGAGGACTTCCAAAGATTGAATATCAAGGGAACATATATTCAAAAGGAGCATCTGATTAATGTATTCATAGGAACTTTAAAGGATAACATCCAACATGAGGTTCTCCTTTGGGAACCTAATTTATTGGAGAATGCATTCAGGGTGGCAAGAAAAGTTGAAAGAAAAATTATGGCAACAAGGAGGTTTACCACTCACAACTATAAAGGCGGAAGTGGTCACTCCTAGCCTCCCACAACCTACAAGGTTAACATCACAACAACTGGAAGAAAAAAGAGCAAAAGGCCTTTGTTACAGTTGTGATAGAAAGTACACTAAAGGCCATAAGTGTGATAAGAAGAAATTATTTTACATAGATTGTGAAGAGAAGGAAGAAAAGGAACAAGAAACATAAAAAGAAAAAGATATACACTAGGAACCAACCCTTTTCTTTGGAACATCTTTCCAGTATTTAAATATTTTTGGGCATTTAGTAGCAGCATTGCACTTGTTCTATATTCAATCTCTCTCACGTTATGACTCAAATCTTGGCCTTATTTTTTTATGGGTTTCTTTTCCCTTTTCATAATTAGTTTACTAAGAATGATCTTTGACCATTCATTGCAGGGTTGCAAGGGTTTTCTTGCTAGTATATTGTCTGGTGTCTAAAACTTCCCTTATGGAAAATTTACCTGACAAAATTCCAACGCTTGATAAAAAAATTTCTAGAACAGGTAAACGTTATTATTTTCAAATGCTATCTCATTAATTTTTAATTTATTGATGCCATGGCTAGGTTTTCATAAGTGAAACCCCTAACTCTATATGGTTTATTAGTAGAATTGATAATGAGTTTTCTCTAAAACTATCACCACGACCATTAAAGCAATTATATAAGCTTGGCCATAAAATATTTTGTTTGTTAATTATGATATATAGAATTTTTCTTAAACATTCCTTAGGGTTTTAACCCTACAAAAAATTTCATATATTTATATTCACGCCAATTCTATTCACACTTTATTGTTTCATACATAGGGTTTTTCAGGGTTATAAAGCCTAACAAATTTACAATTAATTATTCAAAGGGTTTCTGTATTTTTCTCAATTTAACTAGAATTATAGAATTGAATCCTACTCATATATATTTGTTTATCTTGCAAGGTTGCATGTCCCTAAAATGCCTGGTTACTTCTATGCTTGTGCATGACTCTATGTTTGAGGACAATATGCCAAGGTTTTCTGTATTTTATATTTAATTTACATATTGTTGTCTTAATATTAATTCCTATTAGAAAGTTTATATTTTACCAGTGTGTATTTTGGTTAAGGGTACTTTTAACCCAAAACATTTAACAATTGTAATTTATTTACTATTGTTATGGTCATTTTCGACCAACACTGAAATCTTGGTAGTTTATTCATTGTCGATAAAAACATTATGTGTTGACCTCTTTAATTTGATGATTATATTTGATTCTTTAAACGTTCTTAAACTTATGTCCCTATGTTGTTTGTTTAGAAGTTCTTCTACTATTCATGTGAAATGTTTAATGCATCTATATATTTCAATTATCTTTCTAGAAATTCATCTGTAGTATAATTGTACTTATTTCTAGTTTAATACTAAGTTTTCTCAGGTCTTTTTGACATATTGTACATTATTTGTACAATACAATCGCAACTTGTTTTTTTTACTAGGCCATCTCAAAAATGATTTTGTCTAACTCTTTTACTTTGTAATTATGGTGTATTTCAAACTACGCAATACGTGTCATCACTGTTACTAATTAAGCTCCTCTCTAGCTTTATTTGTTTAGGTTATGAGTTTATATAGCTTAAATACATATAATAGAAATTAAAAATAATCCAGGCTAGCCTTACGTTATTATCAACATTTCATATTTCTTAATATGATTATTATATTTTGAAGTATAAAAAGTATTCATTCCCCATGTACATATAAACAAAATAAATCTTGTTGTTCAAGCCACTATTTTATAATTTCTCTATGCATACATGAAAATGCATATAAAATCATTGTATTTATTCTATAAAGAAAACTTCAACTGTTTTCCTTTTTCTCTTTTCCAACCTACTTACTCAGAACTAATTTTCCATTTCACATGAATTAATTACCTAAGCACCTTACAGTTTAATTTCATAATATAATAACACATTGAGAAGTTTAGAATACCGACTTGATAGAAACAAGAACTTGGGAATTAATACTGGAGCTAATCAACTCCTCCCAACCTTGACTCCTTTCTCCAAAAAGGGCCCCCTCGAGCATACAATTCTACAAGTTTTCTTTCTATAACTATCTTGTCACATTTTCCTCTCACCAGTTTACCACTACAAGAATTTTCTCTAGCAAAAGACAAAATAGAATACCCCTCTAACAAAATAATTAGCAGTTGGTAACTACCTCCACCTCACCCCACAAGTAGTAGGTAGTTACTAGCTCATTTATGAGCTTCAGTTCCCGACTCTCAAATACAATATCCTGTATTTAAGGGAAGTTATGGATCAATCATTAATAATTTGGTCATTTAGATTAGATGTCTAGGACTTAATGAATAGGGGTAATCAATATCCAACTTTAACTTGGAGCATTATCTCTTTCATCCAGGTATAACCTCAACATTAATTTCCATATTTCTTTATTTCATTAATGACATAATAATTACAAACTCACATTTAATATCTATCAGCAATACAATACTGATAAACTAGTTCCAAATATATCTTCAAAGTTAAAGCAATAAACCCACTAAGTATATACAAATTTACAATATAAAATCCAAGGGGATATCACAACTTTGAAATTATCTACAAAAGGGGAAAAAATATTGTGGTAGACACACTCTTAAGGAAAGAGGAAGACACAAAGGGTTTACTATGTGTTACTAAATTCCACAATCTGAGTAGGTGGAAAAAACAAGGATAGAATGGAAGCAAGATGAGAAGGTATGCAACATTATTCAACAACTACAGGAGGACCTGACATAATAGAAAAGTTCACGTGGAAGAATGATTTTTTGTGGTATCAAGATTGTTTATACTTATGTAAGAATTCTCAACTAAAAAAGGTCCTTTTGGAATTACACACTTGTCTAGTACGAGGACATTTAGGGTTCTTGAAGACATACCATATGATCAAGAAATATTTTTTTGAGGTCTTAAAGCATATATGCAAAATCCCGTGGTTGAATGTGTGGTATGCCAACAAAAGAGACAATCAAGGCCCCATGCCTTCTTTAGCCATTAGCCATACCAAGCCAACATTAGGAAGAAGTTTCAAGGGATTTTATAACATGTTTACCCAAATTTGAAAGAAAGAGTGTCATTATGGTAGTGGGAGATTGAGTAACAAAGTATGCATATTTTTTCTCTCTTTCCCATCCTTTTGCAGCAAGCACAATTGAAAAAGAATTCATGGAAACAATATGAAAGCTACATGGAATACCAAAGATAATTGTAAGTGAAAGAGATCCAATTTTCACTGGAATTTTTTGCATTTAATTATTTTCCTATTTGAGAACTTCATTAGCTTACAACTCATCTTACCATCCTTAATTTGATGGGAAAAATGAGATTATAAATAAATGTTTATAATCATATCTATGTTGCTTTGCATTTGATAAATAAACATAATGGGTCAAACGATTTCCCTTGGAATAATACTGGTACAACACATCCTTCCCTACTTCATAAAAAACATCACCACCTATAGAACTATATGGATGTCATCCTCCATCCACTACATCAACCTTGAAAGGCACTATAAAGGCTAAAGCAGTAGAGGAACACATACGACACCAACAAGAAGTTCTTAAAATATTGAAGGTACAATTTGGTTATAGCACAACATAGGATGAAACAACAAGTATATCAACATTGCAATGATATGGAAATTGAAGTGGGAGATTGGGTATTTGTGAGACTACAACCATATAAATCAATGTTCCTCAGCAACAAAAGAAGGAAAGTAAATTAGCACTAAGGTATTATGGCCCATATAAGGTGTTGCAAAGGATTCAAAGTACGACTTAGAAGTTAGAGTTACCTCTATTTTCACATTTACATCAAATCTTCCATGTTTCCTACTTAAAGAAGGTAATTAGTAACAAGATCCCAGTTCAAACTATTTTACAAGAGATTAAATAAGAAGGGAAAATCAAACTAGAACCACAAACAATCCTCAAAACAAGGATTAGGCAACTGAGAAATCGAGCAATTACTAAGTGCCTCATCAAATGGAAGAACCTACCAATGGAAGACGTGACATGGGAAGATGAGTTGTTCATGTAGAAACACTTGCAGATAGTCAAGTGTTGAGGAAAACACTTATTTGAAGGGGAGGGGCATGTTAAGCCCAATATAAGCCCCATGTTAGCTCGAAAACCCCTTATCAATCCCTAGATATTGAGTGATTACATTTCTAATGTTATATTATTCTGTAAGCTAGAACTTTTCATGATCTCATGTTTTTATAATTCTATCCTTGTCTCCTATATATATATATATATACTAAGAGATATAGTATTAGGATTATCAAATATTGACTTGTACATGTATATATATATATATATATATATATATATATATATATATATATATATACTAAGGAGATCTAGCATTAGGATTATCAAATATTGACTTGTACATTGTATTCATTATAAAAGGAGGTTCCCCCCTTGAAGAGGATTGTAATTATTGGTTTCTTATAATTTTTAAAGCGCAATGTTCATAATAAATTTTGTATTCAAATTTCCAAACATATTTGTTGGTTCCTACTTTTACATGATTCTAGACTAAGCTCTTGGATATTTGATTTCCCCACAATGTAGGGGAAGGGATCAACAAGGGTATTCCTCTCGTGAAGCCTAAACTTAGGTAACTAGTTAGTGGGAACATCATACATGATTTTGTCCTCATCCTCCCTGAGAGAAAATAATCAACATATAACATTATGGAAGAAGTTTGGATATCCTGTGAAGTTTTTAGGTCTAAGATCTAGTGAACCAAAAATAAGCATTGCATGCAAAAATAACAATAACATTCTTGATTAGCAATGAGGCCAAGGGTTGTCTTCAATTTTAGTTAGGGATTTTTTATTTTTATTTTTTATTCTTGCAAGGAATTTCCTTTCCCTTTCAAGTTTCATTTGAGGAGTTGTAGGAGATATTGATTCAAAAGGTGGGAAAAAATTGAAAAATGGATAAATGAACCCTTAGTCTGGGCCACTAGGTTCAAATATCCATCAAAATCATAGTTGCAACCCATGCATGATATCCTTGTTGGTTAATTTATTGGGAAATTTTTTGTAAGATGTTGGAATTTTTTTTTTAAATCCTTCTTTGAGAGCATGTTTAAGGAGTTAAGGGCTTTCAAAGAGTCAATTGAAATATTTGTTATGCTCACAGGGATTGGGTAAAATGAGGATCTTCAAACCCCATACATAGACCCAAGATTAGTGTGCTATGATAAGTGGATCACTTGATCCCATGAAGGAATGGAGGCATGGGAATTACTCGTACATAATTTCACCAATCAGGGAGTTCCTTATGGAAAGAAATCATGGTTATGATACAAGACTTAAATGCCACTCTCATGATAGTTAAAATTAGATGAACTTTTGTTTCCCTAATGGATAGGTAAGTATAAGTATAAGTGTGTGTGTGTGTGTATAAGGATGAAAAAACTCTATTGAGGCTTTTGAAAAAATAAAAATTATATATATATATATTATATATATATATTATATATATATATATGTGTGCAAAAAGCATTATGGAAATTTTTTCTAGGCTATTGAAGAGGAAGAGCATTAGCACAACATTCTCCCCTATAAACAACTTGGAAAATCTCCTAAAAATGGTCAAATATGCTATAAATCCAAGATTATACAAACTAATGTTCATTAGATCCCTTGTGCATGCATGGAAATATATATTGGTGAGATGAAGAGATTTAACTAAATAAGGGTAAATTAACATATTGCAAACATATTTCATAATAGAACTCATAAATTAGCACCCATAGATCACTTTCATAGAACCAAACATCCCATTAACATCAATTAAATAAAGATCCATCACAACTTTGACAACTTTGCAAAATCAAGGATTAGGGAGGCTATAGAAAATGTGAAAAATCCCAATTTCCTCAATCAGGATCATGGGATGATCGTTAGCCACACCTAGTTGCATGTCCTTATTAAGTAATATTTTAGATGATCAATGAAAATGGTGATTCTTTCAGTTGTTGGAGGATAATAATTTTTCCCATCCATTGGTTTGAATTTATTAAATTAAAATTCTCATTCAATGTTTCATTTGCCTAAATTGGCGCAAAAATATGACAAGTGATTAAATTTGCATTTATACGTAATGACTAAGAGGACGAAGCTTCACAATGCTCTTGTCCTAAAGATAAGCCTTAACTAATGGGCTTGAGATGCATTGACTTAAACATGGAAATCATCACTAAGACTTCAAATAAAAATCTCAATACTATGAATTACAAATTCTCATCTCATTCTACTCCAATTTACCACAAAAGCTAAAAGTAAAGTTAGACATAGTGAACTTAAAACCAACTCTTAGAATATTAGGGACGGGTACTAAGACTGATCTGATTTAGATAATTATATTGTTTGTCATCCATCTCAGTGCATTTGGATTGGAAAAAGTGGAGGAATAAGCTCACGGGACCATTTTTACTGGCGGGACCCAGTTTGGCGAAATGAGGTTTGAAACCTTACAGGAGCATTTTGAGGCATCAAACGATGTTTTTTGGGGGGTAAAACTTTGTCATCTTGCATCACCTTTACATGCTATTCTACACATAGAGACCTTTCCAACGGCACAAGCATCACGTTAACCAGAGTCCATATGCAAAATTTATGACACTCAAAATTTGACCTTCATGTTTTCACACCTATAGTTTGGGAGTATGTCGTGTTAGCCCCCATTATTTATGGAAAAGAGCCTAGCCACATGTTTTTGATGTAAAAGACTCTAGAAGAGTTTATATTGTAACTCTAGTTAAGAGTTGATGTAGTCAAAATTAACCACTAGTAGGCTATGAGTTGTCTTATAATTGGACCCTTAGGAGGAAAAGGCATTCCATTCTTTTGAGAGAATTTTGTTCCATAGTTGAGCAAAGATAGCCAAGAGAGATAGGAGGTATAACACACATAGAGGATATGTTCATTGTGGCAGCCCAAGGGCCACATGCATTATTTCTTTGTACCTGCAGCCATATTTCCATAAAGAGAAAGAGAGTGAAGTGACCTCACCTTCCAACTAGGTTGTCTCCTGAAAGGGTTTCCCAGAGAGCATATCTTGTGTCTTATGTGTGTGTGATCTTATTTTGTCATTCTCTACTTTTTGGCATAATTTATATTTGCATGCATACACTAATTACAGTTAAATACACAAATATTAAAGTTTAATAAACTATAATAGTGCACAATTTTAGTTTTTTTAATATATTACTATCAAATCTGTTGTGACGAACTGTCCAATGGAATATCCATGGCGGTTTGCAGATCAAAGACTCGAGAGCCTCTTATTGTCTCATCAATCCATTTTGTGAATCTAAATTATCTCAATGTAGTAAGGGGAGGCCCATTGATCCAGGTTCGGGTGTGAAGAAGGACCTTTCCAAGACCTTTTACTTTCATGATGTGTTAAAATTGCTTTTAAAGGAACATTAACAAATACCGCTGCAGACTGTAAAGAAGAGGAACATAACCATCATCAGCACATGAAAACAAAAGCCGTTGATAACGGAGTTCGTCCAAGAGGGACTACGTCTCTGGTCCCCGGTGTCAAGATGGTGTAGGCCGCTGCATTATGTGTTGTCAATAAAGATGATGTACACAGAGATGATGTCTCGATCATACAAGGAAGAATGCCCTCACGCAGGAGTGGCTCTAAGAGATGTTCCATAGCTAGAACTCTCAATCAAAAGACTCCTATCAGTATGACACAAAACAAGCATGGTGCGCATCCCGCCAACATGGCACAAAAGGGATGTCAAAGCAAAACACATGCATGACGACATCAAGAGTATCCCAACAACATACAACAAGGGATCTCAAAGCATAACATAAAGAGTTATGATAGAAAGTAAATCATATGAAGATTCTACATAACATAAAGCAAGGAATCATGACAACGTGAAATAAACAAGATCCTGCATCAATCGTCAATCATCGATCTGTACAACATAATGCAGAAATAAGAAGTACATGAACACGTCATATACCTCCTCACCAAGGGCCATCTAAAGCAAAGGCTGTCAAAGTAATGAAGCTTGCTGAAGCATTGATCTCACAACATCAATCACAAGAAGAAGATTGTTCGCACATGAAGATGGACATCTGCACTGGCACTTAGAAAAGTGACTGAAAGAAGAAATGAGAGAGACAAATCTGAATACACCATCAGATTTGTGGCGTCAAGTAGTGCTGAAACAACTGTCCAAAATCCAAATTCTGAGAATTTGAAAATTCGGAGCACAAAGAATCTTTTAGATTCCCTCGGGATTCCTCAAAGATTTTGTTTCAGGGATGCACTGAAAAATCCACTGCTCAAATGTAAAATCTGATTTCACCATTAGGATACGTACGAAAAACCATGAAAAACAAGTATAAAGTCGACCATATTCTGACAAAGTGAAATTTTACCTCCGTGGGAAAATTTCATGGCTCATGGTTCCGCTCCCTGTTTTTGCTGAAATCATGGTTCCACGAGCATTCTGGAAATGACTTGAAGATTCAGACCTTAGGCTGAAAAACAGATAGCGCCATCGTGTTCGTGGCGATGAGAAGTGTAAAATCCATATAAAATTTGTCAATTTCTGAGAAGTTGAAAATTTTGCCCTTCTACAAAATTCATGGTCCCTGCGTTAAAAAATTATTAAACTGCCTCGATTTGTGTGCCAGCTCTAATCTCGAAATTCATACAGTCCTTCTCCTCTTTTACTGAATTTATATAATATACCTGGTGGAATTACCAAGAAATTGGTTTGAGTGGATTGGAATGAAGGGGGCAAGGCTTGGACCAATGATTTTTCAAGCCTCCTTCAGTCTCTCAACTCTTGGTAGGGCCTTTGAATCCATGGTTTATACCTAGAAGTTGATATTTTCTCTCCTACATTAGACGGAGGTAGCTTAGTGGCCAAAACTTAGGCCATCCATGAAGAATATTACACCAACAATATAAGGAGAAGTGCATTAATTTAGCAATAATAAGAAAAGCTCAAGCATTCTTGTTAAGAAAGACAATATTTATACATTCCTATGAGAAAATGCTTGATTCAATCATTTCCTCTGATCTCTAAAAAAATTTCCACAATTTCTCCATAGATCTCTCAGCTAATAATTCTCCATATAAAATGAAACCTTTGAGGCATAACAAATACATAACAATAATAATTCTATAATATGACAAATGATCATTATTGTAGCATTTCTCCCCCATAATGATCATTTGGAGAAATACCAATATCATCCTTGAATTTGTATAAATTTTCCTTTTGTAGTGCTTTGGTGAAGATATCCACAACATGATCTTTACCGAAAATACATGATCTCGATCAAACCTTGTTGAACCAAGTCTCGAATAAAATGATATGAATATCAAAATGTTTGATCTTATTGTGAAAATATGGATGCTTGTCATTTTAATAACACTTTTGTTATCACAAATCAACCAATTAGGTTCTCTCGTTGGTCATGTAGATCTTCCAAATTTCTTCTTAACCATACTAATTCACAAGTTGTTGCTGCTTTATATTTTTCTTTAGCTATGGAGAGAGAAACTATAGGTTTCTTTTCAATACTCCAAGCAACAATTGTTGAACCTGTGTTGAACGAATATCTTAAACTTTATTTCCTCTCATCCATGCAACCTTCCCAATTTGATTTTTTATAACCAATCATCTTGAAATCTCCTATAGATATTTATACTAAGCCATAACAAATGCAGATATCTCAAAATCCTCTTAACTTCCTTCCAATGCAATCCCTTGAATCCTGACATGAATATGGATACCATATTGACTACAAAATATATATCTAGTCAAGTTATACATAGCTAGATCATAATTCCAACCAACGATATAGTGTGGCATCAATTGGTTCAGAGTCGTCATTTATGTATAACTTCAACCCAACTTCCAAAAGAGTTGATGTCAGTGTGCAACTCAACATGTTGAACTTCTTTAGAGCATCCCAAGTGTACTTGGATTGTGACATAAAAATACAATCTTACTTCTTCCATATTTTAATCCCCAAGAAATAATCCAACCCACCAATATCTGTCATGTTAAATTCTACAATAATATGTGACTTAAACCTTTGAAAAAATTCAAAAATGTTCCCTATATATATCATATCATCAACATAAAGTGCAACAATAAGAATGTATTGTCCCGACTGAAGTATATAAATATTAGGTTCAAATGAAATCTTAACTAAACCATGATCCTAGAAATAGTTATCAATTCTTGAATAATAAGCCCTTGGTGCTTACTTCATCCCATATAAACCTTTCTTTAACATATACACAAGATCTTCTTTTCCTGAAATTTCAAAAAAATTAGGCTACTCTATATAGATTTCTTCATTAACATAATGATTTAAGAATGTTGATTTAACATCCATCTGATAAATTATCCACTTATACTATGGATCCAAAGCAAGAGCCATCATGATTGTGTCCATCTTGGGTACTAAAGAAAATGTGCCTATATAATCAATCCCTTATTTTTGAGCATACCTCTTGACGACTAAATGAGATTTACCTTTATCAATTGAACCAACTAATTTATACTTAATCTTATACACCCATTTAGTGTGGATTTTTGGGTAGCTGCAGGAGGTATTCCCCAGCTACACAAGTTAAAGTCAAAAGAAATAAAAAATTAATTTAAGTTAAAATTTAAAGAAAGATAATCAAAGATAATTTTAAATTTATTTTACAAAGAGATGTATCTCTTTCAGACAACCTAATATCACTATCAAATGACACTCGATACAATCATACCATACACATCACTCACACATTCTTCTCTCTCTCATAAGTGGAAGTAGATCTAAGGAAGAGGCCAAATTTTTTCTAAGAACTTGAAATTTTTGTGTGTAATTACTTAATGATGTTCATATATCATTGGAAGTAATTACTAGTTGCAGAAATTCATGCTTGTCTATTTAGCACTAGAAAATCAACATGGTACAAGAGCTTTGGTGGAGAAAGGCCTCAACATAGTGTTAAAATTTTGGGGTGGTTACAATCTTTATGTATAACATATTTACTTTTATTCCTACCTAAAGAATGCAAAGAATTCCATAAATTATGGTGGGAAGTATTTCCTCGTAATATGTCTAATTACCAAATTGTAAAGAATACAAAGAATTCCATAAATTATGGTGGGAAATAATTCTTGGTAAATATGTCTAATTACCCAAATATAAAGTATGGATCTTCTAAACTAAGTTTAAAGATCGGTGACTTCTTGGATCGTTGAAATGAGAGCTATGCATCATCACTACAATCTTGTTTGAAGTATTCTTAGATAATCTAAGCTCTGTCAGAAGTATGGAGACTTGCATCATAATATTCCAAAGGTTTGTGTCAAAGACTTGAATAATGAAAAATACATTAGAGGATTATGTCAATGATCTACAAATTGTATGCAATTATAAAGAAATCCTTTAAGAATCCTTCAAGGATAGTTGTTGATGTGTAGCATATTAACCATCGTGGTTTATGGTATGGGCAACCTGTGTGGGTGTAAAAGAAATGATTAGAATATGCAAAGTACTTAATTCCATATACTACAATGATATATCTTGCATTGACAAGATAATTCTAGATCTGTAGTTCAATGAAGAAAGGTTGAATAACTACTCAAGCATAAGGATCAAACGTTTTAAGAATATATAAAAAACTGAAGGGACATACATATTTCATGGTTCTGTGTTTCCTTGTGATTCAAAAGCAAGACATTGTATTATATCTTACCTTGATGTAGGAAAATCATTAACGTGATAAGATCACAATTAAAAAGTGGCCTAGTTCCCTTTCAAAGTTAAAAGTTCTCTCAATAAAATTTAATGATTTGTAGAACTTGATGTGTATAGGCTACTTAGGTTAAAAATCTCAAGAAAAATTATTAGTAATGCTCCAATATGCTTAGACAATGGACATCAAAAGGAGAATTATACACATTGCAAAAATTATTAGACTTACAAGAAGATGTAAGATGAAAATCTAGGGTTTTCTACTTTGTAAACCCTAGAAAGATACAAGGATTGGATAAGAAATCCCTAGGGTTTATGAACAAAACAGTAGGATTGATCATTTCCACTAAAAGAATAAACCCTAACTCATGCCTGGAAGGAGAAAAGCAACAAGATGACGAGGACAAGGATGAGCATTTCTAGCTTGATGAGATTGCAATGCTTATTACAAGAAGGTAAGGATAAAGAGGGAGTTGAAAATTCCCCACAATCTTAAAAGACCTCTTAATGAAGGCTGTAGGCAGATTGTGAAGGCTACCAAGGCTCTGGAAGCATCGAGAAGAATGAAGCAAAGTTTGTGACAAGAGGATTCTCCTAAGGTGGAGAACAAACTCAGCTAGAGAGATTTGTTTTCTAGAGGGAGAAATGGAACAAGGCATCTAGAATCATGTCAGACAACTAGAAGAGCTTCTTGTTTAGAGGGAGTAGATAGTCAGGTCAACAAGTTTGAAATAAAGGTGTGTGGAAATTGTGCCAAGATCTAAGGGACGTTAATGGTGACTTCCAAGTGGATCTACAAGATCTAGCATGTAACATATGGCAGCATAGAGTAGTACAAACCAAAATCCATAGTAAGAAGGTTGTCCGAGAAAGAGGGAGAAGACTATGGCAAGAAATTTGCCCCATTTGTTAGGTACCGTGAGTTTTGATGAGTCTGTAATCTTGTTGATGACTTATTCTGACTCAAAGGAAGGGACAATGGTAGGAAGATTTTGGTAGGTCCCTATAATACTAGTGTATCCACCATATTATTATTGTTGTGCCCCATAGAATCCCACTATTGTTATTTCTGAATGCTTACATTATTATTCTTATGTAGGCCCTAATTATATTTTAACCCTTTAGACTCCTATATATACCAAGGAGGTCTCGTCATTTGAATCATTCAATAATTGTTCATTATGTGATGTAAAGGAAGGTTTCCTCATTGAAGTGGCTTATAATCTAGTTGTTGATCTATATTTTTTTATGTTTATGTGCTGTCTTTGATCTTGATACAGAAAATTTGGTATCAAATCTCCTGATCCTAGGGTTTTTCAGCCTCAAATGAGCCATTGTCGAATTTTCTCTATAACCTTTTTTTTGTGAATCTTTAGACCATGAAAGTGCTACCACATTGATGAACATCTATTTATAATTTTAGACTTTGGTTCACTATATTTTCGGAGATATGGTCCAAAGAAGTTAGGGTTTATGCATGCTCCAGAATTCAGTCTCAAACAGGTATCCCGAGGAAAAGCGCATAACTCCCTCTTCGAGCATTACATTTGAATTCTATAAAAAGTAACTGAAAGTGCACAAAATTTAGTTTTTTGGGTAGGATCTTTAGGGCCAAAGGTTGAAAGAGTAGCACATGGAATCCCATACAAGCTTGCTCTACTGAATCAATCCTTAATCAAGCAATCATGGGAGATTTGGCATAACTTTATCTTGAAAAATCCAAATTTGGTCTAACTTGTGGCATTGGAAAGAAGACACTGAGATACCTTAGGAATAAATTTCAGATCTTATGAGGTCAAAATCACAAAGATACAATAGTTTCAAGGTTAACCATATCGACAAGCTCAAAATCAAACTCTTAAAAGGTGTGTATTTTTAAATTTGCATAAATTTTGTTTGAAAAAACAATTTGAAGTGATTCAAAGGGCCCAATTAGGCATAGGTATAATTAGTTGGTTCCAAAATTCCTCCCAAACAAAAAAATTATACACCCATGAAGCCCTCATAAATATCTACTATGACGCATGAAGAAGACGAAATGCAACATGATATCTCAAAATTATATGACTGAGTGCAACATTTTTTTCTCTCACAAAGAGCAACCAAAAATGAAATGGAAGCAATGATGAATCTTAAGATTGATGGTTTAAAATCAGAAATAAAAGAGGACATGGAAGGTTTAAAGGAAGGTTCGACAAAATTTCTACAATAAATAGTTCATAGTGGTGACAAGGTATTCTGTGAAACTCATGAGGAGAACAAAAGTAATGTGAATCATGATTCTATAGATTCTAACTTTGGGTTGAAGATGAACAATATTCCAAATATCGATATGAGGAAGTTTGATGGCAAGGATTTGGTAACATGGATACTATAGATGGAGTAGTTCTTTGATCTACATGATGTGCAACACACACAAATGGTACGCATTGCATCTTTATGTTTAGAACCCAATCATTTTTTGTGGTATCAATGGCTTTTTTCTCATAAATCACTTTTCACTTGGATAATTTTACAGAGGAACTGATACCACATTATGAGGATATAAAAATAAATACCCTTTTTAGCCAATTGATAAATCTGAAACAAAAGGGTTTAGTTGCGGAGCATATTGAGGACTTCCAAAGATTGAATATCAAGGGAATTGATATTCAAAAGGAGCATCTGATTGATGTATTCATAGGAACTTTAAAGGATAATGTCCAACATGAGGTTCTCCTTTGGGAACCTAATTTATTGGAGAATGCATTCAGGGTGGCAAGAAAAGTTGAAGAAAAATTATGGCAACAAGGAGGTTTACCACTCACAACTATAAAGGCGGAAGTGTTGTTGCTCCTAGCCTCCCACAACCTACAAGGTTAACATCACAACAACTGGAAGAAAAAAGAGCAAAAGGCCTTTGTTACAGTTGTGATAGAAAATACACTAAAGGCCATAAGTGTGATGAGAAGAAATTATTTTACATAGATTGTGAAGAGAAGGAAGAAAAGGAACAAGAAACATAAAAAGAAAAAGATATACACTAGGAACCAACCCTTTTCTTTGGAACATCTTTCCAGTATTTAAATATTTTTGGGCATTTGGTAGTAGCATTGCACTTGTTCTATATTCAAACTCTCTCGCGTTACGACTCAAATCTTGCCCTTATTTTTTATGGGTTTCTTTTCCCTTTTCATAATTAGTTTACTAAGAATGATCTTTGATCATTCATTGCAGGGTTGTAAGGGTTTTCTTGCTAGTATATTGTCTGGTGTCTAAAACTTCCCTTATGGCAAATTTACCTGAGAAAATTCCAACGCTTGATAAATCTTTTTCTAGAATAGGTAAATGTTATTATTTTCAAATGCTATCTCATTAATTTTTACTTTGTTGGTGCCATGGCTAGGTTTTCATAAGTGAAAACCTTAACTCTATATGGTTTATTAGTAGAATTGATAATGAGTTTTCTCTAAAACTATCATCACGACCATTAAAGCAATTATATAAGCTTGGCCATATAAAAATATTTTGTTTGTTAATTATGATATATAGAATTTTTCTTAAACATTCCTTAGGGTTTTAATCCTACAAAAAATTTCATATATTTATATTCACACCAATTCTATTCACACTTTATTGTTTCATACATAGGGTTTTTCATGGTTATAAAGCCTAACAAATTTACAATTAATTATTCAAAGGGTTTCTGTATTTTTCTAACTTTAACTAGAATTATAGAATTGAATCCTACTCATATATATTTGTTTATCTTGCAAGATTGAATTGTGGCATCTTGCCATGTTTAATCCTCTAGGTGAATATAGTTACTCAGACCTCTGCTAATTATTTTCTCTGTAATTTACAAATTTTACTTAGGGTTTTTCCGCCGACTCTAACTGAGAGTTTTGTTCTTTGGTTACTTCTAGGTAACATATAAATTCTCAAGGGATTTTCATAAGTTTTTTCCTTTGAAATTTTATTTATGGAACTCTCTCCCTAAGCACAGGATATTCAATCTTTTTTTTATTTTTTATTTTTTAATTAGGTTGGGTGTCCCTAAAACGTCTGGTTACTTCTATGCTTGTGCATGACTCTCTGTTTGAGGACAATATGCCAAGGTTTTCTGTATTTTATATTTAGTTTACATATTGATGTCTTAATATTAATTCCTATTAGAAAGTTTATATTTTACCAGTGTGTATTTTGGTTAAGGGTACTTTTAACCCAAAACATTTAACAAATGTAATTTATTTACTATTGTTATGGTCATTTTCGACCAACACTGAAATCTTGGTAGTTTATTCGTTGTCAATAAAAACATTATGTGTTGACCTCTTTAATTTGATGATTATATTTGATTCTTTAAACGTTCTTAAACTTATGTCCCTATGTTGTTTGTTTAGAAGTTCTTCTACTATTCATGTGAAATGTTTAATGCATCTATAAATTTCAACTATCTTTCTAGAAATTCATCTGTAATATAATTGTACTTATTTCTAGTTTAATACTAAGTTTTCTCAGGTCATTTTGACATATTGTACATTATTTTTACAATACAATTGCAACTTGTTTGTTTTTACTAGGCCATCTCAAAAATGATTTTGTCTAACTCTTTTACTTTGTAATTATGGTGTAGTTCAAGCTACGCAATACTTGTCATCACTATTACTAATTAAGCTCCTCTCTAGCTTTATTTGTTCAGGTTATGAGTTTATATAGCTTAAATACATATAATAGAAATTAAAAATAATCCAGGCTAGCCTTACGTTATTATCAACATTTCATATTTCTTAATATGATTATTATATTTTGAAGTATAAAAAGTATTCATTCCCCATGTACATATAAACAAAATGAATCTTGTTGTTCAAGCCGCTATTTTATAATTTCTCTATGCATACATGAAAATGCATATAAAATCATTGTAGTTATTCTATAAAGAAAACTTCAACTATTTTCCTTTTTCTCTTTGCCAACCTACTTACTCAAAAGTAATTTTCCATTGCACATAAATTAATTACTTAAGCACCTTACAGTTTAATTTCATAATATAATAACACATTGAGAAGTTCAGAATACCGACTTGATAGAAACAAGAATTTGGGGATTAATACTGGAGCTAACCAACTCCTCCCAACCTTGACTCCTTTCTCCAAAAAGGGCCCCCTCTAGCATACAAGTCTACAAGTTTTCTTTCTATAACTATCTTGTCACTTTTTCCTCTCACCAGTTTACCACTACGAGAATTTTCTCTAGTAAAAGACAAAATAGAATACCCCTCTAACAAAATAATTAGCAGTTGGTAACTACCTCCACCTCACCCCACAGGCAATAGGTAGTTACTAGCTCATTTATGAGCTCCAGTTCCCCACTCTCAAATACAATATCCTGTATCTAAGGGAAGTTATGGATCAATCATTAATAATTTGGTCATTTAGATTAGATGTTTAGGACTTAATGAATAGGGGTAATCAATATCCAACTTTAACTTGGAGCATTATCTCTTTCATCCAGGTAACCTCAACATTAATTTCCATATTTCTTTATTTCATTAACGACATAATAATTACAAACTCACATTTAATATCTATCAGCAATACAATATTGATAAACTAGTTCCAAATATATCTTCAAAGTTAAAGAAATAAACCCACTAAGTATATACAAACTTACAATATAAAATCCAAGGGGATATCACAACTTTGAAATTATCTACAAAAGGGGAAAAAATATTGTGGTAGACACACTCTTAAGGAAAGAGGAAGACACAAAGGGTTTACTATGTGTTATTACATTTCACAATCTGAGTAGGTGGAAAAAACAAGGATAGAATGGAAGCAAGATGAGAAGGTATGCAAGATTATTCAACAACTATAGGAGGACCTAACATAATAGAAAAGTTCACGTGGAAGAATGATTTTTTGTGGTATCAAGATTGTTTATACTTATGTAAGAATTCTCAACTAAAAAAGGTCCTTTTGGAATTACACACTTGTCCAATAAGAGGACATTTAGGGTTCTTCAAGACATACCATATGATCAAGAAATATTTTTATTGAGGTCTTAAAGCATATGTGCAAAATTTTGTGGTTGAATGTGTGGCATGCCAACAAAATAAGGGAGAGACAATCAAGGCCCCATGCCTTCTTTAGCCATTAGCCATACCAAGCCAACATTAGGAAGAAGTTTCAAGGGATTTTATAACATGTTTACCCAAATTTGAAAGAAAGAGTGTCATTATAGTAGTGGGAGAGTGAGTAACAAAATATGCATATTTTGTCTCTCTTTCCCATCCTTTTACAACAAGCATAATTGAAAAAGAATTCATGGAAACAATATGAAAGCTACATGGAATACCAAAGATAATTGTAAGTGAAAGATCCAATTTTCACTGGAATTTTTTGCATTTAATTATTTTCCTATTTGAGAACTTCATCAGCATACAACTCATCTTACCATCCTCAATTTGATGGGAAAAATGAGATTATAAATAAATGTCTAGAATCATATCTATGTTGCTTTTCATTTTATAAATACACATAATGGTTCAAATGGTTTCCCTTGGAATAACACTGGTACAACACATCCTTCCCTACTTCATAAAAAATGTCACCACCTATGGAACTATATGGATGTCATCCTCCATCCACTACATCAACCTTGAAAGGCACACATACGACACCAACAAGAAGTTCTTAAAATATTGAAGTTACAATTTGGTTATAGCACAACATAGGATGAAACAACAAGTATATCAACATTGCAATGAAATGGAAATTGAAGTGGGAGATTGGGTATTTGTGAGACTACAACCATATAAATAAATGTCCCTCACGCAACAAAAGAAGGAAAGTAAATTAGCACTAAGGTATTATGGGCCATATAAGGTGTTGCAAAGGATTCAAAGTACGACTTACAAGTTAGAGTTACCTCTATTTTCACATTTACATCAAATCTTCCATGTTTCCTACTTAAAGAAGGTAACTAGTAACAAGATCCCAGTTCCAACTATTTTACAAGAGATTAAATAAGAAGGGAAAATCAAACTAGAACCACAAACAATCCTCAAAACAAGGATTAGGCAACTGAGAAATCAAGCAATTACTAAGTGCCTCATCAAATGCAAGAACCTACCAATGGAAGAAGTGACATGGGAAGATGAGTTGTTCATGTAGAAACACTTGCAAATAGTCAAGTGTTGAGGACAACACTTATTTGAAGAGAAGGGGCATGTTAAGCCCTATATAAGCCCCATGTTAGCTCGAAAACCCCTTATTAATCCCTAGATATTGAGTGATTACATTTATAATGTTATATTGCTCTGTAAGCTAGAACTTTTCATGATCTCATGTTTTTATAATTCTATCCTTTGTCTCCTATATATATATATATATATATATATATATATACTAAGGAGATCTAGTATTAGGATTATCAAATATTGACTTGTACATTGTATTCATTATAAAAGGAGGTTCCCCCCTTGAAGAGGAATGTAATTGTTGGTTTCTTATAATTTTTAAAGCGCAATGTTCATAATAAATTTTGCATTCAAATTTCCAAACATATTTGTTGGTTCCTACTTTTACATGATTCTAGACTAAGCTCTTGGATATTTGATTTCCCCACAATGTAGGGGAAGGGATCAACAAGGGTGTTCCTCTTGTGAGCCTAAACTTAGGTAACTAGTTAATGGGAACATCATACATGATTATGTCCTTATCCTCCCCAAGAGAAAATAATCAACATATAATATTATGGAAGAAGTTTGGATATCATGTGAAGTTTTTAGGTCTAAGATCTAGTGAACCAAAAATAAGCATTGCATACAAAAATACCAGTAACATTCTTGATTAGCAATGAGGCCAAGGGTTGTCTCCAATTTTAGTTAGGGATTTTTTTATTTTTATTTTTTATTCTTGTAAGGAATTTCCTTTCCCTTTCAAGCTTCATTTGAGGAGTTGCAGGAGATATTGATTCAAAAGGTGGGAAAAAATTGAAAAATGGATAAATAAACCCTTAGTCTGGGCCACTAGGTTCAAATCTCCATCAAAATCATGGTTGCAACCCATGCATGATATCCTTGTTGGTTAATTTATTGGGAATTTTTTTGTAAGATGTTGGAATTTTTTTATTAACTCCTTCTCTGAGAGCATGTTTAAGGAGTTAAGGGCTTTCAAAGAGTCAATTGAAATATTTGTTATGCTCACAAGGATTGGGTAAAATGAGGATCTTCAAACCCCATACATAGACCCAAGATTAGTGTGCTATGATAAGTGGATCACTTGATCCCATGAAGGAATGGAGGCATGGGAATTACTCATACATAATTTCACCAATCAGGGAGTTCCTTATGGAAAGAAATCATGGTTATGATACAAGACTTAAATGCCACTCTCATGATAGTTAAAATTAGATGAACTTTTGTTTCCCTAATGGATAGGTAAGTATAAGTATAAGTGTGTGTGTGTGTGTATAAGGATGAAAAAACTCTATTGAGGCTTTTGAAAAAAATAAACATTATATATATATATATATATATATGCAAAAAGCATTATGGAAATTTTTTCTAGGCTATTGAAGAGGAAGAGCATTAGCACAACATTCTCCCCTATAAAAAACTTGGCAAATCTCCTAAAAATGGTCAAATATGCTATAAATCCAAGATTATACAAACTAATGTTCACTAGATCCCTTGTGCGTGCATGGAATTATATATTGGTGAGATGAAGAGATTTAACTAAATAAGGGTAAACTAACATATTACAAACATATTTCATAATAGAACTCATAAATTAGCACCCATAGATCACTTTCATAGACCCAAACATCCCATTAACATCAATTAAATAAAGATCCTTCACAAGTTTGATAACTTTGCAAAAGCAAGGATTAGGGAGGCTATAGAAAATGTGAAAAATCCCAACTTCCTCAATCGGGATCATGGGATGTTCATTAGCCACACCTAGTTGCATGTCCTTAATAAGTAATATTTTAGATGATCAACGAAAATGGTGATTCTTTCAGTTGTTGGAGGACAATAATTTTTCCCATCCATTGGTTTGAATTTATTAAAATTAAAAGTCTCATTCAATGTTTCATTTGCCTTAATTGGAGAAAAAATATGACAAGTGATTAAATTTGCATTTATATGTAATGACTAAGAGGAGGAAGCTTCAACAATGCTCTTGTCCTAAAGATGAGCCTTAACTAATGGGCTTGAGATGCATTGACTTAAACATGGAAATCATCACTAAGACTTCAAATCAAAATCTCAATACTATGAATTACAAATTCTCATCTCATTCTACTCCAATTTACCACAAAAGCTAAAAAGTAAAGTTAGACATAGTGAACTTAGAACCAACTCTTAGGATATTAGGGACGGGTACTAAGACTGATCTGAATTAGATAATTATATTGTTTTTCATCCATCTCAGTGCATTTGGAGTGGAAAAAGTGGAGGAATAAGCTCACGAGACCATTTTTACTGGCGGGATTCAGTTTGGCGAAATGAGGTTTGAAGCCTTACAGGAGCATTTTGAGGCATCAAACGATATTTTTTGGGGGGTAAAACTTTGTCATCTTAGTGCATCACCTTTTCATGCTATTCTACACATAGAGACCTTCCCAACGGCGTAAGCAGCATGTTAACCAGAGTCCATATGCATAAGTTATGACACTCAAAATTTGACCTTCATGTTTTCACACCTATAGTTTGGGAGAATACCGCGTCAGGCCCCATTATTTATGGAAAAGAGGCTATCCACATGTTTTTGATGTAAAAGATTCTAGAAGAGTCTATATTGTAACTCCAGTTAAGAGTTGATGTAGTCAAAATTAACCACTGGGAGGCTATGAGTTGTCTTATAATCAGACCATTAGGAGGAAAAGGCATTCCATTATTTCGAGAGAATTTTGTTCCATAGTTGAGCAAAGATAGCCAAGAGAGATAGAAGGTAGAGCACACATAGAGGATATGTGCATTGTGGCAGCCCAAGGGCCACATGCATTATTTCTTTGTACCTGCAGCGATATTTCCAAAAAGAGAAAGAGAGTGAAGTGACCTCACCTTCCAACTGGGTTGTCTCCCGAAAGGGTTTCCCAAAGAGCATATCTTGTGTCTTATGTGTGTGTGATCTTATTTTGTCATTCTCTACTTTTTGGAATAATTTATATTTGCATGCATACACTAATTACAGTTACATACACAAATATTAAAGTTTAATAAACTATAATAGTGCAAAATTTCAGTATTTTTAATGTGTTACTATCAAATCTATTATGATGAACTGTCCAATGGAATATCCATGGCGGTTTGCAGATCAAAGACTGGAGATCCTCTTATTGTCTCATCAATCCATTTTGTGAATCTAAGTTATCTCAATGTAGTAAGGCGAGGCCCATTGATCCAGGTCCGGGTATGAAGAAGGACCTTTCCATTGATCCAGGTCCGGGTATGAAGAAGGACCTTTCCAAGACCTTTTACTTTCGTGATGTGTTAAAATTGCTTTTAAAATAACATTAACAAATACCGCTGCAGATTGTAAAGAAGAGGAACATAACAATCATCATCACATGAAAACAAAAGCCGTTGATAACGGAGTTCGTCCAGGAGGGACTACGTCTCTAGGCCTCGGAGTCAAGATGGTGTAGGCTGCTGCATTATGTGTTGTCAATAAAGATGATGCACACAGAGATGATGTCTCGATCATACAAGGAAGAATGCCCTCATGCAGGAGTAGCTCTAAGAGATGTTCCACAGCTAGAACTCTCAATTAAAAAGCTCCTATCAGTATGACACAAAACAAGCATGGTGCACATCCCGCCAACATGGCACAAAAGGGATGTCAAAGCATGCATGATGACATCAAGAGTATCTGAACAACATACAACAAGGGATCTCAAAGCATAATATAAAGAGTTATGACAGAAAGTACATCATATGAAGATTCTGCATAACATAAAGCAAGGAATCATGACAACGTGAAATAAACAAGATCCTGCATAAATCATCAATCATGGCTCTGTACAACATAATGCAGAAATAAGAAGTACATGAACACATCATATACCTCCTCACCAAGGGTCGTCTAAAGCAAAGGTTGTCAAAGTGCTGAAGCTTGCTGAAACATCGATCTCACAACATCAATCACAAGAAGAAGATTGTTCGCACATGAAGATGGACATCTGCACTGGCACTTAGAAAAGTGATTGAAAGAAGAAATGAGAGAGACAAATCTGAATACACCATCAGATTTGTGGCATCAAGTAATGCTGAAACAACTGTCCAAAATCCAAATTCTGAGAATTTGAAAATTCGGAGCACAAGGAATCTTTTAGATTCCCTCAGGATTCCTCAAAGATTCTGTTTCAGGGATGAGCTGAAAATCCGCTGCTCAAATGTCAAATCTGATTTCACCATTAGGATACCTACGAAAAACCATGAAAAACAAGTATAAACTTGACCATATTCTGACAAAGTGAAATTTTACCTCCATGGGAAAATTTCATGGCCCATGGTTCCGCTCCCTGTTTTCGCTGAAATCATGGTTCCACAAGCATTCTGGAAATAACTTGAATATGCAGACCTCAGAGTGAAAAACAGATAGCGCCATCGTGTTCGTGGCGACGAGAGGTGTAAAATCCATAAAAATTTGTTAATTTCTGAGAAGTTGAGAATTTTGCCCTTCTGCAAAATTCATAGTCCCTGCATTAAAAAATTATTAAACTGCCTCGATTTGTGTGCCAGCTCTAGTCTCGAAATTCATGCCGTCCTTCTCCTCTTTTACTGAATTTATATAATATCTCTAATGGAATTACCCAGAAATTGGTTTAGATGGATTAATAAAGCATTAAAATATAATTTTTAGCATGTTAAAAAAAGCCAACCAACACCCAACCAAAAATCCCAACCGTATCATTATTATATATATTCTTTGTTTTAAATTAGTTTTCGGCTGTCCTTGTATCCCGTGCGTCCATATCCGTGAACCATCCGTTGCACGGTTTTCCATGGTGTAATACATAACCTCATATCCCCCGTTGACCGATTCCATACGTTGGTTTGCACCAACGTTTGTTTTAATATGGTATGGAAGCATACGTTGGTTTTTATATAACCATTTACCATAACAATTTATTAACGTTGTTATGATATATCCACTTTATATGGTTTGTTTGTGCTTTGACCTTCGTTGGTTACAACCTTGCATCATTTTGTTATATGGGATGAGGTTATGAACTAATATATAGTTCATTTATTTATTTTAGTGTGGGTATAACCATATTAATACAACCATATATGGTTTTGTTTTAATATAACTAAATTTTATGTTAACCTTTTTGACTTTTAGCTAATATAAAAATGATTTTCTTATGATTTGTTTTATATAGTTTTGTATATAGTTATTTTAATAACTATATTAAAATTATTTTTGTTGTATGGGTATAATCAAAATGATTTTTGTTGCTTGTGCAGGTTTAGAAGGCCACTGGAGGGATGCCAAGTGTCAAGCTGTCATGTGAGTCCTACGTGCTGACTCGGATGCTATGTGGCACGCTGTAGACCCCACTTCCTCTGCCATACCAAAACTTTGAAGAGCTCTATCTCATGTATACGAGCTCAGATTGACAAACTGTTCGCGCCACCAGGATTAGGAAGATGAGCTCTATGATCTGGTCCTGGGTTGAAGTCATTCTGATGACTTTGATTTTTTGAGCGTCCTTGAGTCCTCCTTGTCTTGTGTGTGTTCTTGAAGATCCACCTGGATCACCCATGCATAAAGTTTGTCATGCTATGAGGGAAAGGAGAGAATGTCACCAATACTAAGAACACAACTCTCTTATAAGGTCATTAAATGCCAAATTCTAAACTCTCTTATTATTTATTTTTCAAAGAAAAAAATAACAAATTGACAATGATGATAGCATTAATGAAATACTCAATAGAATATCTTTAATAATGAAGAGAAAAAGGTTTTTCTCCTTACATGAAAGGCATAATGGCTAAAATTGCTAGGTTATTGAAGAGGCAAAGCATTAGCATGACCTCCTCCTCTTAACAACTTGAAGAATCTCCTAAAATTGATAAAATATCCTATCAATCCCTATCTACAAATAGGTGTTTACCATATCCCTTGTGCACGTGGGAAAATATATTTTGGTGAGACCAAAAGATCTATCTAAATAAGGGTGAAATGACATTGCAAACATCTTTCATAATAGAAATCAAAAATCAACACTCACAAATCACTTGCATAAAACAAAACATCCCATTAACCTCAATGGAATAAATATCCTTACCAAAATTGAGAACTTTACAAAAAGAAACATCGTGGCTATATAAATTGTGAAAAAATCCAAATTTCTTCCATTAGGGTCATGTGTTGATCATTAGTTGTAGCTAACTACTTATCCTTAACAAGTAATATTTCATATGATAAATGAAAATGGTGATTCTTTCAACTATTGGAGGAAATGATTTTGCTCATCCATTAGTCAAAATCTGTTAAAATTGAAAGTCTCATTGAATGGTTCATCAACCTTGATTGGAGAAAAGTGATAGCGAGTGATAACATTATATCTACAGATAATGACTAAGAGGAGGAAACTTTGACAACGCTCTTGCCTTGAAGATGAGCCTTAACTAGTGGGCTCGAAACATGTAGACTTAAACATATAAATTATTTTAAAAACACCAAATCTAAATCTCAATAATATTGACTATGAATTCTCATCTCATTCTACTACAATGTTTTTAATCTCTTACTATAAATTACCATCCAAACTAAAAAGTAGAGTTAGAAATTGTGGATTTACTTATTTATTTTTTATGGAATGCAAACTTAGAAATAATCTTCCGATTATTTTTTAGTTATACATCTTGGGGAAACCCTCTAAGCACTTCCCTTCATATTGAGGATGATACCTAGGGTAAATCAGTTGGTTATGGTTTTGGCAACCTAATCGAACAAGAACATCGAGTGGGGACCAATAACATCTATAGAAGCAACCAACTTGGGGACTTAACCTTGAGACATCATGCGTGCACTAACAATACTCAACCACTTGAACTAACCCAATAGACAACTAAACATGGTGAACTTACACCAAATATTAAAATATTAATGAGAAACACCCAAACCAAGATACCTCATATTACCTCCTCAATCCCTTTCATGAATGTAAATTATCTTAATATAATAAAAACCCTAAACATAAAATTAAATATATGATGTTAGAAGGAGAAAGAAAAATTATAACTAATACTAAACCCACAACTCTTTTACAACACCATTAAATGAAAAATTGCAAACTCTAATTAATTATTTAAAGAAAAAGAAAAACAACTTTTCAAAAATACCTAAAATATTATTAGGCTTAAAGAAAGTTATATTTAATCAACAAATATAAAAGATATACCCGTAGAAAAGACAAAAATGGTTCCCCACTAGATACACCATGCTTCCAAAAATTATTTGATTTAACCTCTTTTAAGGTTTGTCACTATTCCTTTTAACCTCTTTAAGGTTTGTCACTATATTCCTTTTTTGGGCTCTATGGAAACATTTTAAAATATATTCTAACATATATGTTGTTTGATGCACTCCCATTTAGAACAATCCTAATAGCATTTGTAAGTTATAATGTAACCTTACCATTTGTAAGTTAAAAGGCAAACTAAACTTTATAGCATGTGGTGATATCCATGTAACCTCCTCCATATATATAAAATAAATTTGACCTGTATCAACTACTTTTGTCGTTCTTGTTTCAAAGGACAAGATGACACTTATCAGAACTATAATGAGGCCACCCATTATATCTTTCAAAGCACTAATAATGGCCCATTCACGATACTACATCGTTGTCCAAGTTAGAGATGACTGAAACAATTGGCACTGCTGTCTCATCCGATTTCCATTAACCAGTCCACAAAATAATGTCTTGTACACAATCATATATGTGGAAAGAGGGCAAAAGCGGGAATCCCAAAATCATCTCCACCACAGACTTGGGAATATCTTATCTCTCATTTGTCCGGAGCCATTTGTCTCTTACCTTAATAGAACCCAAAGTGGGAATCTCCCAACCACAGCCATTCACATCAGAAACAACCAAGGTCAAAAGAAAAAAAAAAATCATCATCGAATATCAGAGAGGCATATAGCATATCTTGGCATATCCTTGTGGGATTTTGTTCCCACATCAATATTGCCCATTTTGTCTTCTGTTCCTCTTCGTCTTTTGCATCTTTTTTCAACACTGTGCCACACTTTCCTCTTTCATTTACTTTTACTTTTCGATGGCCTAAACTTTTGCATCTATGAATAGAATCGGTTATGCCAGATCGCTATTTTGTTTCGCCTATGTGAATAGAATAGGTCGGGTCAGATTGCTATTTTGTTTTGCCTAATCTGAATAGAATAGGTCATATTGCTATTTTGTTTTGGGCATGCTCATCTCCATGAAGTTCTCCTGGGTTATCCAAACATAAAGCCAGCCATCTGCAAACCACCCATCTCGGTGTGATTGATTTAGAAGTTTCTGCCATAATAAGCACGCAAGCTCATGTTGATTCAGAAAAATGGCCATTAGAATCTCTTAGGAGAAGCTCTTGGTTTCTGGGATCTCTTGCACTTTTCCTGCATATATTACGGCAATGGGAGTGGCAATCAGAATATATAAAAAGCATCGGATCAATTCTCCTAATAAACCCAACAGGGATTTGCTCTCGCTGCCCACAATGTGTTCCAAGAAAATGCAATCTGAGGATCCATGCAGTGCTAATCAGAGGCCTTCATGTCCTCAGAAGAATCAATTTTGTCTAGATGGGGACTTGTTATCTGAAGTTCTGAAATACGTAGATGGAAGATCACTGGCTAGAGCTTCATGTGTCAATAGGCAATGGCATAAGGCTGCTCAGGATGAGAAGCTTTGGGAGAACATATGTCTGAGGCATTGGGCTAACATTGGCTGTGGTCATCATCAACTGAGATCTGTTGTTTTAGCACTGGGTGGGTTCAGGAGACTGTATGCCATTTGCATTTGGCCTCTGCTCAATCCTTCATCCTCGTCCTCTTCCTCATCAGGATTCAATTCACAAACCCTTTTGCCACCCATTTCATCACAAGGACCCTCTAGGAAACCTGCAAAAACACAATGTTGGGGTAAAGATGAGTTCCATCTTTCTCTCTCACTTTTTTCTATCCATTGTTATGAGAAAATAAACAGTGTTCCTCTGGGGAATTTGTCTGCTACCCCTCTGAAAGCTTCCAAACACCCGATATTTGAAAATCCCAATCCTAGCTTATCCAATTAGATGGACTCCAAATCAGCCCCATCATACATATTGATATTTGATGTCTGACAAAACCCACAATTTGATCCTTTTCAATCACAATTTATATAATTTGATTTGCAGTAATATCAAGCTAGCCTAACCTGAAGGCGCACATACATAAATATGGTTTCCATATTGAATACTTCTTTGAATTTCTGATGCCTTTGAAGTCTGGAGCTATTTGGTGCTATGGAGCAGATCTCTTGGGTTTTGAGGAGCCCTGCTGCTGCTATATTAGTTGGATGTGGTATAGAGTGAAATTAAGGTACTGTTTGTAAATTCGAATTTGGGTGTTCCATGCTCATTTGTAGCTTTTGATAGATGTAGATATCGTTGTATTCCATAAGTTATTTTGCTTGTACCATCCTGTATAAATATTCATACTAATCTTATGTTTCCTTTTTCTCTTTGGGAATATCTGTCATGATGGGAGGATTCTTGTCGCTATAAACCCAATCTGCTGTTTTTAGCCTATGGAAAGAAGCATGCATCTGTCTGTTGATTGATGGTAAAATTAAGTTCTATATTATCTAAAATCACATGTGAACGATGCCCATTAACCAAATATTAAGATCTTTTGTTTTTGGGGATTTTGAAAATATATTGCATTCATCAGATTAGACAATCTAAGGACATGGATTATTGCACTAACCTTTTCCTTTAGCTGGAAACCAAAAAAAAATACTGCCTACAGGGGCAACCTAATCTTGCAAATTCTGGTTAAACATCCCCAATAAGAAGGATTTGGAATCCTCCAAACATGGATCTGTTTTGTCTTTATCGTAGCATGCAATAATATTGCTGGTTTCACGCAATTAGAAGGCAAACCCACAATACGCAAGTCAAACCCATCACATTTTTTTGCTATCAGGCGAAGATGCTGTCTGATTCTTGTACCTATTACTGACGAAAATAAGCACTGTAATATTTGCACCGACTGGTGCGTATTGTATACTATAGTAATTGCATCTGCCAGTGGTTATGTGATAAATACAGGTCAACTTTCACTTTATCTACTTGCTATCAGGGTTGGACTTTGATGGCCATCCTTCTCCGTTGGCCTTTTTGGGTACAGTTTTATTCTCATAACTGCCCTTTAGCCACACATAAATACTATAATTCTTATGATTACTTATCCCCTGTGTTTCGGGGGACAACCCTCTCAGGCACATGTCTCCCATATCCAGGATGGGTATGGAAACATCCGCAATTGCTGGGACGACCCCTGGCTATTTGGGGGCTGTCTCCACATTGCAAATCAGGGCACGTTTCTCACAAATGCTCAAAATAACAAGAACTGACATGTGCATCTTTCTAGGTTTTTTAAAAAGCTTTTCCTTTCCATTTTTCACATCAAGTCAATCAATTTTCACACTCCCTTCAGTTTTTAGAATATCATTTTTTTCTCATTCCATTTCACAAAGTACCCATCCACCAGTAACGGTAAGATATTCTTTAAGGTTGAAGGCCATTTAATAACAATAACAAGACTCAAAGTCATTGCAATAGTATTAATTTATTATTCATTGCAATAGTATTAATTTATTATGTCATTGCAATAGTATTAATTTATTATTCATTGCAATAGTATTAATTTATTATGAGCTTATCATGTCACTTATGGAAATTGAATCTGGATAAGGAGGATAACAAATTCTGATAAACCCAAATAACTTATAATAACATTAGTTATTCAATTATATTATTTAATGTTTTAAAAACCACTGTCTAAGAGGGACTTTGGTTCTGTTACATATTTAAAATTTGTTTGTGTTGGTATTTTGAGCCCATAAATTTCATAAACAAGAAAGAAAATGTACACAAGAAACAGAAACTAAATTCACACAAATAGGCATAGAATTTTACGTGGTAAAAGAAAACTTCCAAGGGGCAAAGGATAGGAATTTTTATTATTCAAGGTCAACAATAACTCTCCAACAATACAACAACCCTCTGGTCTCGGGCAACCACATTTAAATAAAAAGACGTCGTCACATAACTTCCTATTGTTAGGCAACTTTTTGAATGGTAAAGCCAAATTTACTGAAGTAATTACATTTGTAATATTGTCATTCTTAACAGTACGTGATGCACCTCAACACCCTAATTTTCAAAAATTCCAACCCCGCCCTGCACCCACATATCCTGACAACTTAGCTTATGCTGGCCTAATCTATCCATAATCTATCTGCATATAATAGCTTTAGACCATCTTTGATGCAATTTGTTTTTGCAAATTATATCACCTGTCACAGATGACATTTATGAATACTTACAAGGAAAAACGATAAATTTTGGGTAAATGGCCTTCCAACCTGCTTACTATAATGATATTTTCTCAGTACTATCATTTTTACGTTTTCTATATAAATTTTATGTTTGCTTATATCCTTTGACACAACCACCTTTCTTCACCTAAGAACAAAATGGATCTACATTCTCTTTCTTTTACTATGTAGTGTAAGATATCGTTATTCTTTTTGAACTATAATAACATATGATCTATGAAAGCACCAGTGGTCATCCTGTAACCTGTTTGAGACTAACTATACAAATCCATCTCTGCAAGTCCAATGAAATATTGTAAGGTTTTCAGGTCAATAATATAGCACAAGAATTCCAACTTCCGTCTTCCAAAAACAGGACTTTATAGAGCAGGGCTTTGAGTCTTGGCCTTGAAAACTGGCTCTATGGTGCACCAGTGGTCATCCTGTGACCCTGTTTGAGACTGACAATAGAAATCCATCTCTGCGAGTCCAATGAAATATTGTAAGGTTTTCAGGTCAATAATATAGCACAAAAATCTCTACTTCCGCCTTCCAATAACAGGAATTTGTGGAGCAGGGCTTTGAGTCTTGGCCTTGAAAACTGACTCTATGGTGCAAATTCAGAGAAATTTGTTTTGATTGCGGGGCCAATTAATATCATCTTTCTGTGGTTAATGGCTGAGCTGATACTGGTAAGTCCAAAAATCACTGTTTTTTCACTGTTTCCAGTGAGAAACTGCAACAGTTTAGAAGCATCTTCAGTATGCAGGTATATGACAAAAGATTGATGCCTGTGATATATTTTAAAGACCCGTCCTTTTTCGTATAGCATTCTCTGACAGCATAGTATAATGGTTAAAGCAGGATGTTTTTGGCAGGCCACAGCTTAGTTATGAAAAGTGTTTTTGGAAGTCTGTTTTGGATGTCTTGTTACATATTAAAGTAATCTGATGGCTTGTGCTCAAAGTTGCACAGATTTTGTAAGAAAAGTAGATGTTTCCATCAGGCCAAGGTGTGTGATAAAATTTTGCAGAAGATGGTAAATTGCACGTGCAAAATATTCCCAAGCAGCATACAGGTTATATTTTAGAAAATAAATATTCGTCTTTGTAATTTAAGCTATTAGATTTCAGAGTCATGTTTAATTCGTAAATTACAATATATCGAATGCTAATTTCTATTTTATTGAGTTAAAACTGTAATATTCAACTTTCATGGAATATCATCGTATGCACAAACAGGAAAAGTTTCAAAGAAACTTTTTCATGGCGAAATTTTTTGTGAAGGATGAAATGGAACAGAACAGGGGGGAAATCCTGTAAAATGGTTTCAGTGCAAAAGGGGGAAATCCTGTAAAAAGTGCAAAAGAGGGTTATGACAGTCTAGTTTTCTAGGGGAATATGATGGAAGTCTACCTTCAACGAGAAGGTTATGCTAGTCAGATGGAGCACTGAGAAATGCCTCGAATTTGTAGTTGCACTGCTCAGACGAATCCTACGACCCTTCCAAGAAAACAAAAGTTATGAAATGTTGTGCTCATGCTTTAGATTTTGTATCTATTTATTTTCAAAGTTCTGTTTTGTAAAATGTAGTATTTGGTGTTAAGGAGGGGATGTTGTGATCGAGATAGATACTGGTGGCTACCCGCTTGTTTCACTGATTCACAATGGTTACATGTTTTGGCGTTTAATTCTAGTTTGTGAGTTCCCAAACTTCTGGTGTGGTTTTTGGGCATTTCCTTTGTGTTATTGGTGTGCCTTGCCAAACTCATAGAGCATGGATTAAGTTTTGTAATGATCCAATAAATGCTCTAAATGGAGTTTGTATGCAACGTTGCATTTCTCGGAAGTTGACATATCAACTTGCTTTTTTAGGGCCCACATTCCTTTTGCCACATCATTTCCTAGGATTAGGGTTTTGGTTCTTTAGTGTTTTGCATCTCTAGGCATCATATTTTATGCTAAAAGACAGTTTTGGCCTCTTGTAATGTCTTCTATTAAATGAGCATAGCTGACACATCTCTCTTTAGTGATAAGCTCTCACCATTTTAGCTACTTTGTACTGATTTGCATTTTACAGTGCCTTTCCATTTCATTCATTAATAAAATTATGGTTTATACTGAATATTGTGCTTTCTGCAATGACTATGTTTGTTTTCATTTCTATTTCTTCCTTCATTTCATTCTTTATATAATCTACATCAAGGTTATTAGAGCAATCTGCTCTTTGTTTTTTTTTTTGTGCATGTCCTCAATGAGGTCACGGTATAGGGAATTGAGTCTCAAATTACTGAACTTAGGGAAGACCATTCTTGTTGGCCCAAGTGACCAGAGATGACAAATAAGGATGCTGTTAAAATTGGCAACTAGGGCCAAACTCCATGTGGGTCATCTTATTTATGGCAGCTGATATTTTTCTTGGATTCCTCTCGTCGAGAGGTGTATGATTGATCTAACGATCATCCGATTCTAACATGTATTCATGGAGATATGAATTTATTTGTATTTATTGACAATTTGTCAAGGTCGGCCAGTGAGATAAAGTGTGTGGCACACCCCCAGCTTAACCTCAACATTGCATATAAAGGAAGGAGACATTGTGCCTCATTTCACCATCACTCATCTCTTCATCTTCTCTCTCCTAATCTTATTGGGAAAGCGTAGGAGCAGCTGATCTCTCACACGTGCAAGGAGGATGTATTTATGTTTTTAGGGTTGCGTTGACTTTCAGGGCTGCATTGACCAAGGTGCAAGGCTGCTGACTGTTGACCAAGTTGTTGAGGAATGCGTTGACCCAATGTTGACCAAATCTGATCTGCACATTTCTGTTTTGGGTGTGATGTTGACCAGCGTTGACCAAACATTGACCAAGCGTTCACTGGTTAGGGATGACCTCAGGCTGTTGTTCGTTGACTGCTGACTGAGCACTGTTTTTGGTTGCCCATCTTTGTTGTTGAAGACCAAGTTCTTCAAGATTGACTTGAGGTCAAATTGGAGTTGTTTGACCAGCTTTGACTTTGCTAGTTGATGTTGTATTGTTGCTGATATAAATCATAGATTTGTGATATTGTACTATCTCTTTCTCTCTGCTGAATTATTGAAGAATATAGAAGAATTGATCAAAGGGTTCCCCCACATTGGAGTTTGTCATTGGCTAGGCACCACATCTTGTGTTTCTTGTCTTGGCTTGTCTTCTGTCGATTTTATTCATGTTCTATAAGCTTTTTACTTATATGTTAATGTGATTGCTATATTGAGAATTGACCTTGGGCTAACAAGAAGAAATTGAAGTAAATTGCTCTAAGCATAGAACATACCATAATTTGACATGGTATGAGAGCTGAGATGAAGACAAAGCCAAGCAAGAGCAATCACCGAAGACTATTGGAAAAAGTCAAAAGACTTCATGGATTCCTCATCACACTTCCTCGCCGAAGACAAGTTTTGTGAGAAGTTTGACTATCACAGATGGAAGATGTCGCTTGATCTGAAGTTGGAAGAGCAAGAAGTGTTGGACTATGTGAGAGGCAGAATTACAGAGCCTCCATCAAATGCACCGGCTGCTAGAAGGAACAAGTACACTAAGGGTGAAGTCAAAGCAAAGAAGATCATCTGGGACTCTATTGACAAGCACCTGGTGGCCTACATTTTTGAGCTGAACACCTCTAAGGAGATCTACGATAAACTAGTAAGCTTGTTTAAAGTTATTGATGCAAATCAAGTTTTGTTCCTCAAGAATAAGCTGAAGGATATCAAGAAGGGCAAAGACGAGGATATTCAACCCTACTTCTTAAGGATCACTGAGATCAAGAATGATCTCCTATTGATTGGAGAAGTCATTGCTGATAGGGAACTGACTATCACTACTCTTGGAGGGCTCCCATCCGAATGGTATGTATTTAGAATTACTTTTTCAACAATGATCGAATACCGGGATTTGAAGAATTGATGGCGAGATGCATTCAAGAAGAGACAAGGATGGTAGAGCAAGAAATGCCTTCATTCAAAGGCAACCCCGCTACTTTCTTCTCTCATGCTAAAAGGAGAAATAATTCTGGGTCTAAATTCAAAGGAAACGCCGGATCGAAGGGTGGAAGAAAGGGAAGATGCTTCGCTTGCAATAAATTTGGCCACTATGTGAGGGAATGTCCAAATAGGAAGGACACTTCTCATGACGATGATCAAAATCACTCCAGGGGCAACTCCAACCACAATCAAAGGAATGGCAGGTTTAATGGCAAAGGAAAAAGGAATGCTGGAAATCAAGGAAGTGGTCAACCCTCCAAGAAAGCAAGGAACTCCAGGTATGAATCAAATGTTGTTAACAATAAGCAAGATGAATATTATCTGATAACGACCCTCTCTACTACCTCTCCTCCGGACTCGTTGGGAAATTGGCTTATTGATAGTGGTGCCTCAAGGCACTTCACTGGTTACAAGGAGGCTCTCTCTAATCTGATAGAGAAAGAGAAAAATTTGGAGATTATTCTTGGAGAGAACTCCACCTATCCCGTAAAGGGTGTAGGGAATGTTACTCTTCAATTAAATCAGGGTAACACAAGAAGAACCTGGTGGCCATTTTGGCAATGGAAGACAAAGGCTAGAAGGTGGCCTTCATCGATCGCATGGTACGTGTGTGGAAAAAGAATTTTAAAGATGCTTTCACTCTTGGGTTTCGAGTTGACTCTTTATATCAAGCTGTAGGAAGTTCATTGGGAGTCATGTCTTGTGACACATCTCTCCAGTCTGAAATATGGCACCGGAGGTTTTCCCACCTTCACTATAAGGCTCTACCCGATGTGAGACAAATGGTGACAAGGATGCCCGAGTTCAAAATAAAGCATGAAGGTGTATGTCTGCAATGTGCTGAAGGAAAGATCAAAAGGGGACCATTCCCCTCAAGCCATAACAAGACCTTTGACATCTTGCAGTTGGTTCACTCCGACATATCTGGTATGATGCTTGTGAACTCTTTGGGAGGATATTTATATTATCGCACTTTTACAGATGACTATTCTCGTAAGACTTGGATATACTTCTTGAAAAAGAAGGATGAAGTTTTCTCCTGGTTCCGTCACTTCAAAGCCTTGATCGAGAATTAAACCGAGAAGAAGATCAAGATCTTGAGGACTAATAATGGGACCGAGTATGAATCCAATGAGTTTCATGACTTTTGCAAAGAGGCTGGCATTAAGAGGGAGACCACAACACCATACACTCCTGGGCAGAATGGTGTGGCAGAAAGGAAGAATCGTATGATTGTGGAAGTTGTTCGTGCCATGCTCCATGATCAAAGACTTCAGAAGTTTCTATGGGTCGAAGCTGCGAATACCGTCATATATGTTCAAAACCGATGTTCTCATCAAGCGTTGGATTCCAAGACTCCTAAAGAGACGTTCAGTAGTAAGAAACCCGATGTCTCTCATTTTAAAATTTTTGGAAGTCTCATATATTTTCATGTGCCAAAAGAGAAAAGAAGCAAATTGGGTGCATCTGGAAAGAAGAGAATCTTCGTGGGTTATGGCAAAAATTCTAAGGGCTATAGAATCTATGTGGCTGGTCAAAGGGAAGTCGAGATTAGTCATGATGTCACATTTGACGAAGATATGGCTCTTAGCAAGGTTGACAATCTTCCTATTCTAAGGAAGACTAAATACGCTGACACCGGGAAGCCGAATGAGAAGGAAGATGAGACAATGCTCGATGTGGAAGAACCTATGGATCCCATTGATACCCCTCTGCAAGAGCCTTCCTCTTTAGGAAGAGGCCCTCATGGCTTAGGGGGACACTTGATGATGAAGAAGATCACATTGCACCCAGAGGGACTTTCCGTGAAAGTAAGAAGTCGACCAGGTATCAGGGATACTTGACCATTATGCGTACCATCATTCAAAATCAGCCTTCATAATTCGAAGAAGCCATGAAGCATCAAGTATGGAAGGATGCTATGAATGAGGAATACGAGTCCATCATGAAGAACGATGTCTGGGATGTGGTCCCTAGACCCTAGGACAAAACAGTTGTCACCTCGAAGTGGCTTTACAAAATAAAGCATGGAGTTGATGGGAGTGCAGAAAAGTATAAGGCTCACTTTGTCGCTTGTGGCTTCTGTCAAAAGGAAGGTGTAGATTATGACGAGATATTTGCACCTGTTGCCTGATACACCACCATCCACTCGATTATAGCCCTTGTTGCTTCTCAAGGATGGAACCTACATCAGATGGATGTCAAGATCGCGTTCTTGCATGGTTTGATTAAAGAGGAAGTCTATGTGGAAAAATCCGAGGGGTTTGAGATTCATAATCCAGAATCTCACGTATGCAGGTTGAAGAAAGCCCTCTATGGGTTGAAGCAAGCACCCCGAAATTGGTATGAGAGGATCGATAGCTACTTGATGAAGTTGGGATTCACTGGGAGTGAAGTCGATCCAAACCTATACTTTAAGGTTGAGGATGATAAGCCTCTTATACTGGTGTTGTATGTTGACGACCTCTTTTTGACAGGGGCAGACCGTTTCATTCACAAATGTAAGAGGGAGTTGGCTCCCGAATTTGAAATGAAGGACCTAGGACTGATGCACTATTTCCTAGGGCTGGAGGTCTGGCAGAAGCCAAGAGAGATTTTCCTATCTCAAGGAAAATACGTGGTGAAGATATTGGAGAGATTTGGAATGGTGGATTGCAAGCCCATGACTACCCCGATGGAGCTTAACTTCAAGAAGTTATGCGGTAGTGCTGTCGGACCTACTTTGGGAAATGCTACTGAGTATCGTCAACTCATAGGAGCATTAATGTTCTTGGTGAACTCTCTTCTAGATATATGTTTTGTAGTCAACACGTTAAGCCAATATATGGTTGAGCCTCATCACTCACATTGGATTGGTGCCAAGAATCTTTAGAGATATCTTCGAGGCACAATCACTCATGGGTTGAGATACACTGTCGGAGATGTGAGGCTACATGGATGTTTCGATGTTGATTGGGAAGGCAGTGTGGTGGACTGAAAGAGCACTTCTGGGTGTTGTTTCTCTTTGGGTTCTGCCTCGATCTCCTGGATGAGTAGGAAGCAGAACTCTGTGGCTTTGAGCACCACTGAGGCAGAGTACATTGTTGCAAGTATGGCCTCCTGTGAGGTTGTTTGGTTGAGGAAGCTCTTTAGTGAGCTGTTTGGACATACATTGGATACTAACGTGACCCTTTGCGACAACAAAAGTGGGATTCGTTTATCCGAGAATCCCGTATTTCATGATCACTCCAAGCCCATCGATATCAGGTACCACTTTATCCGGGATATGGTACAACGAGGAGCAATGAGGCTCCATCATATCGGTACAGATGAGTAGGTCACCGACATTCTGACAAAGCCCCTGGGAAAGGTCAAATTCTTGAATTTTCGAGAACGACTAGGAGTAGTTGAGAGACCCTATTATGAGGGCCCTGTATGATGCATACATTGAGCTATGGGAGCTCTGAGGGACTTGGGGTACTTGGAGCGACAAGCGACCATAGGGTGACTCACCCTCCCCTAGTGGTGTGATGTGTACAGGGTGAATGGTTCAACCTTCCCCTGTGATACCCCATGGCAACATGTAGGCAGGATGAGTGGTTCATCCTTCTCATGTTGAGACATCCTACCCATGTAGTCTAGGACTCATGGGAAGTACATCTCATCTAGCCAATGAGTAGGGAAATGAGGATAGGGACCATAGTAGTAATGATGGATGCATCATGTATCTACTGTACTCCCTATGCTAAGATGACATTGATCTGGGATCAATTGGAACTGACTTCGGTTCAGTAAGAGTGATATAACTCACTCTCTTTTGGAACTAATCTGGGATCAGTAAGAGTGGTATGACACACTCTTTTTATTGGGACTAACTTCGGGTCAGTAAGAGTCCTATCGAGCACTCTCTTTTATTTGGGACTGACTTCGGGTCAGTAGAGAATGGTATGATACATCCTCGATCATTTCTTCTTCTTCATAGCTCAACAAAGCAGAGTCGAGCAGTGCAAGGAAGTGCATTTGATGGCATAGATAGTACCGACAGATAGATGGATTAGCAGATGGAGTTCTCCCTAGTTGAGAGGGAGTGTTAAAATTGGCAATTAAGGCCAAACTCTATGTGGGTCATCTTATCTATGGCATCTGATATTTTTCTTGGATTCCTCTCATCGAGAGGTGTAGGATTGATCTAACGATCATTTGATTCCGACATGTATTCATGGAGATATGAATTTATTTATATTTCTTGACAATTTGTCAAGGTTGTCCGACAAGATAAAGTGTGTGGCACACCCACAACTTAACCTCAACGTTGCATATAAAGGAAGGAGACATTGTGCCTCATTTCACCATCACTCATCTCTTCATCTTCTCTCTCCTAATCTTATTGGGCAAGCATAGGAGCAGCGGATCTCTCACATGTGCAAGGAGGATAGATTTCTGTTTTTAGGGCTGCGTTGACTTTCAGGGTTGCGTTGACCAAGGTGTAGGGCTGCTAACCATTGACCGAGTTGCCGAGGAATTCGCTAACCCAACGTTGACCAAATCTGATCCACGGATTTTTGTTTTGGGTGCCACGTTGACCAGCGTTGACCAAACGTTGACTAGTTAGGGCTAACCGCAAGTTGTTGTTCGTTGACTGCT
Source organism: Pinus taeda (assembly GCA_000404065.3). Taxonomy (NCBI): domain Eukaryota; kingdom Viridiplantae; phylum Streptophyta; class Pinopsida; order Pinales; family Pinaceae; genus Pinus; species Pinus taeda. The sequence continues at coordinate 87,352 of APFE031740925.1, read as the reverse complement.
GTTTGACTACTGATTGAGGGTTGTTTTGGGCTGCCCATCTTTGTTGTTGAAGACCAAGTTCTTCAAGGTTGACTTGAGGTCAAATTTGAACTTTTGACTAGCTTTGACTTTGCTGGTTGATGTTGTATTGCTGCTGATATAAAATCACAGATTTGTGATATTCTACTATCTCTCTCTCTTTGTTGAATTATTGAAGAATATAGAAGAATTGATCAAAGGGTTTCCCCGCATTAGGGTTTGTCCCTGGCTAGCTGCCACATCCTGTGTTTCTTGTCTTGGCTTGTCTTCGGTTGATTTTATTTATGTTCTATCAACATTTTACTTATATGTTAATGTGATTGCTATATTGAGAATTGACATTGGGCTAATAAGAAGAAATTGAAGTAAATTGCTCTAAGCATAGAACATACCATAATTTAATAGATGCCCTATCAAGTTGTTGCTCAAGGAAGTCCTTATGCAATAGATGAACGAGATGATGATAATGTCGCCTAGATCCTTCAATGATTACCAACAACAGTGAAGACACCTTCAATTAGTAGCCATTTTGGAGGTGTGACACCCTTCAAGTTATAAGTTAAACTTTGACATTCCTTGTTTGAAGTCCACGGAGTCTAGATGCTTTAGACAAATGGATAAATTTGTTAAAGGGTTATTATTCAGTTCAAAAAAAATTTAACCTCTACATGGGGTCTTTCCATACAGTGGAAATGGGTGGACAAGATAATGTAACAATGCAAAGATATCTTTGCCTCACCTGTAAGAGTGCCTCTACATTGCCAGGTCAAGCACTCAGTTGATTTTATACATGATGCTCCTTTACCTAATGGCCCGATTTATTGATACTCTCTTATGGAGAATGGAGAAATCAAATGTAAGATTCAAGAGCTCATTTGAGAGGGCCACATTGGATTGTGCTCTTCACCTTGCAAGAGCCTAATCGTGTTGATGCAAAAGGAGGATGAGACAAGATGACTGTTAATTACAAAATTTTGAACAAAAACACGGTTAGGCGCTGATATGCAATCCTCCCGGCTAACAATCTTCTTGATCAGCTCAAGGGTGCCAATTATTAAGATTGATTTGAAGTTAGGCTATCACTAGGTACAACAATTAAGGAAATTGATGTATGGAAGACGACTTTAATGGAAGCCCTTTTTAGTGGTTGGTCATTCCTTTTAGCTAGACTAATGCACTAATGACATTCATGAGGATGATGGACATTATTTTGTGGCATATTTGGATGGTATCCTCATCTTTAGTAAAATAGGGGTAGAGTAGTCGCAACACATATATCAAATCCTAACAACCATGTGGCAGCACAAGTTATAAGCCAATCTATAGAAATGCTCATTCAACATGCAAAGAATCCAATATCTAGAATACATCATGGATGAACATGGTGTGCATGTCGATCTAAGCAAGATCCAAGTCATTCGTGATTGGCTAGTTTCTACAATTTTAACAGAGCTCTGTAGTTTTTTTAGCCTCGCCAACTTCTATTGCATGTTTACGTTGGGATTTTGTTACATCTCTTGGCCCCCAAGCCGAGTGAGCAAGGTTGAGCCAAAACCAAATGCATTTGGACTAATCAAAACAAAAAGTGTTCTAGGACCTAAAACACCAAATTTATTAGGCATTAGTACTCACTCTACGGACCAACAAGAACCTTTCAAAATTGAGACATATGTTTCAAATTATGCTATTGTTGTAGTCCTCACTCAACAAAGACATTTGGTGGATTATCATAGCTAAACACTTTCCAATGCAGTTCCTAAGTACCTCAACTATGACAAAGAGACATACTCCATTGCGTAAGCCTATCACAATGGAAGTGTTGCACTTCATGAAGAAGATGGTCATCCACATCGATCACAAGCTTTTGCATTTCATGTGGAAGTAAGAAAATTTATGGAATGACAATCATTAGAAGTGGTCCATGTACATGCAGTGGTTCCACCTAAACATCAAAGGCATCACAAATCACATTGTGGGCTGCCTTAGTTGATCTCTGATTACGGTGCTAACCACAATGCACAACTCTTGTGGGTACGAGACTCGAGACCTCTGGGTGACCCCAATTATATCATACGGACCCTAAGTTCACTATTACCTATCGAATACTGGGCATAGGTAAATTGGTCTCGTACTTTTGTCTCAAGGATGGATTTTTATGCCATCTAGGTGATCTTTGTGTTCCTTCAAGTGAGCGTGAGAAGCTTATTTTGAAGGTGCATTATAGTTGGAGCTTATTTTGAAGGTGCATTATACTTGGATGGTAGGGCACATTGGCATGAAGAAGGTAGCAATGCTAAAGTACTTATGTTGGCCAAAACTTTGATAGCACGTAAACAAGTATACTAGATAGTGCAAATTTGTGCCATCACTAATCCTACCATTGAAATTTAAGGGTTGTACAACTTGTTTCCTACCTCAGAGAAACACTAAGAGTCCATTTGGCTTGCCTTCAACCAAGCATGGAAATGATTATGTATTTGTGGTTATTGATTTTCTCTAAGGTGGTCATTTTGACACCCTACTAAAAGAGTATCAGTGGAGGCCACTGCTAAGCTCTTCTTTGAACACATTGGAGTTCATTTCGAGTTCCAATGGACTATTCATTTAGATAGGGACAATAAGTTCCTAAGTACTTTAGAGTCTAGTCCATGGTTGAGGACGGACACAAAGTTGACCAAATCAATTGCCTTCGACCTTCAAAACCGATGGACAAATAGAGGTAGTTAGGATGATTATGCATATCTTTAGAATGTACAACACAAAACATCCACACACATGAGATGAGAGCCTTCCTTATGATCAACATAGCTAAACTAGAGCTCTACATAGTCCTATTGCCCATATTTCTTTTCCACTATCATAGCTCTATTTGGCCACAACTCTTTTCATGTGTGCTTGGTTTCTAGCTAGTGGCCCCAATTGTTGTAGATATGCTCTTTGTGTCTACACAAGAAAAATCCTTCCATGCTTAAAACAACACTAATAGAGCAACCAAATATGTTGAATCGATCTAGCACATCCAATAACAAGCTCATGATGGTTTGCAAAAAGCTAATGCCAAGTACAAGAAGTGTTATGATCAACATTGGTTCTACATAATTTTTACATGGAAAATAAGGTATGGTTGTTGTTGGACTGTGGAAACTAGAATAAAACAATAGATGTGAATTTCTATTTCATCATGATAATAAAAATATAAATACAATGTTCCAACCATTGGATTCAACTTCCAAGGTCTCTCGGACTCCCCATAACAGTTCATATTCCACACCATAACCCTTAAGGATTAGGTGTTCAAAATTCACCCCCTTAATCCCCAGGGGTGTATATGAGCCCAAGCAAAGAGATGGGGACGATTGTTAATCATTAAATGTGCTCTTTGAGTTTGGTGGCTTAAGGAATACCACAAACCAAACGTATAGTACAAGCCGAAGTCTTCTATCGATGGTGGTTTATGTTTGATCACCAACTCTGGGACTTGGCTCGAAGCAATCCGCTAGAAGCTAATGTCTTTTGCGAAATGGAAGTGCTCCCTGATGATGGTTTAAAGATAACCACAAATTGTTGAAATTGTGGTTTGAAGTTGACGACAAACTATTGGAACTTGGCTCTAAGGCTCAACGGTTCATAGAACATTTACAAATTTTGCTAGACGCTGTTGTTTTTTGCTGATTCAAAGTGCTCACAAATGGCAATTTGAAGATGATTGCACTCTGATGTCGGTTTGAATATGACCACACACTAAATGACACTCATGGTTTTGATTCTATCTACAACTTCAATTGTGGTTCAGCCTCAAGGCTTTGGTTTTGGCTGTTGCTCACGTTGGCTTGTACATGCTTCATTGATAGAGCTTCAAAAATAGAAATCTCATTGTGAATCAGTTATATCAATCCCTTCTTATCAAATAAAAACACTAATATAATTCCAAAATGTTGGAAGTTTGACAACTAATTATGTAAATTTGGGTAAAATGTAACAAGTTAGGTTTATACCGAATCATTGGTTATGTAACTGAGGAGGCACATATAAAACCAAATGAATGCCTGAACTATTGTATGGAGAATCATTGTTGATTGAATAGAGATTCCAATCCCTTGCCACGTGGATGTTTCCTTAACACCCTGTTAAGGTTTTACCACGTAAATCATGTGTTGTTATGTGTGTGTGTGGTTTCAGTTTTCCAGTTAATTATGAGCTTTTTCTTGGTCAATGTATAACTGAATGTTTATTTTCTTTTCTCGTTTCCCATATTCGAACTACAACTAGTATCAGAGCAATTTCCCTGTGTGTGAGCCTGTCGCTGTTGAGGGAGAGAACTCATTGCTTGAGCATCGCTGTTGAGGAAGCCTTCTGCGTGTGCGTGAAGCGTGGCTGAGCTGCCTGCGTGAAAGAGAGGACGCTGCGTGGCTGAGGGTGGCTGTGTGAACTCCATTGCTCCCTGCGTAAAGGAGAGGAGGACGAGCCTGTAGACGTCATTGCTGGACGTAAAGACCAGAGTTGACTGTGCTGCGTGTTAAGCTGTGAGTATTGTGTGCTTTGTGTTAACATATTGCCAAAGGTTGAGGAGAGGAGGACTACGCCTGGACCAGAGAGAAAATTGATTAAAGGGAGGCTTTGCTACGTGAAGGGAGTTAGCAATGAAGACTCTGCATCCCTGCATGTGAACTCTCTGTGTGTGAACCCCTCATTGACCACACTACCACAGTGGTCCCTGCATTCTGCGTGTACGAGCCATTGAACCAGAGCAAAGCCTGCGTGTTGCCAGAGCTTGATCAACAGATATGGATCCAGGTATTTTTTGTTAAATTTGAGAGAATTTTTTTCCAGAATCGCTGTTGAACCCGGGTATTTATCAAAGTTTCCAGAACTTTTTTTTTATTTTCAGCAAAAATCTTTTTTGAAACAAAAATAATAGATTGAAATCAAATCAAGTTTTTTTTATGGGGTGGATTTTATACAAATATTGGAGAAAAGAACTTTAGGAAAATCAAATCAGAAATTTTGTTGAAAGCAAATAAAAGGAGTTGATTTATTCAAATTTGGAGAAAAAAAATCCAAGAAAATCTTTTTTTGTTTTCACAAAAACAAAGGGTTTGAAATGAAAGGAAGGGTTTGCAAATAATTTGTTGAAGGGTTTTTTGGGGAATTATTTTCTTTACACAAGTTTTTTTTTGAAGAAAAATATAAATCCTAGTTGAAAGACTGAAGATTGAAACTCTAGAAAAATGGCCAAGATGTTGAATGCAAAATTTGAGGTGGAGAGATTCACTAGAAAGAGCAATTTTGCTCTTTGGAAATTGAAGGTTAGGGATCTGCTTGTGCAACAAGGGTTGCACAAGGCATTGGATGGGGCAACTAAGAAACCTGCAACCATGACTAATTCAGACTGGGAGGACTTGGATGCCCAAGCTCTCAGTACTATCAGGTTATGCTTGGCGGATGAGGTTCTCTTCAACATTGTTGAAGAGAGTACAGCTTCACGATTGTGGGAAAAACTGGAAAAACTCTATATGACAAAGTCATTAATCAATAGAATTTATCTGAAAAGGTAGTTGTACAGTCTTCGAATGAAATAAGGTTCAAAAGTTGCAGAACATTTGAATGTTTTAATACACTTATATGCTAATTAACATATATGGAAGTTAAAATTCAGGAAGAAGATAAAGCCATAACCTTGCTGTGTTCTCTGCCCGAATCATGGGATCACTTCGTAACTTCAATCAACATGAGAACCGCTGATTCTTTGAAGTTCGAATCAGTCATGGGAGCTCTCTTGTTTGAAGAAGTATGAAGGAAATACAGTACTGAAACAGCTGCACCAGAAGCCATGGTAGCTAGAGGATGCTCAAAGGAAAGAGGAGAAAAACCAAGGGGGTCTTCCAGATCTAAATCAAAGGGAAAGAAGTGTAAGGCAAAATGTTGGCACTGCGATAAAATTGGACACTTGAAGAAAGACTGTTGGAAACAGAAATAATTCGATAACCCGAAGAAGGAAGCGAATCAGGTCAATTCAGGTATGATAGACGAAGTTTTATCTGCTGAAGAATTACATATGATAGATGAAACTTCACCTGAATGTAATGTCTCTCAGGGTTTAAAACGCTGGTTGTTAGACTCTGGTGCTTCTCATAACATGTGTTCACACAAAAATTGGTTTACTTCGTATGAAAATGTAAACGTTAGTTCTGTGTTTATGGGTAATAATGTGTCATGTCAGACTGTTGGGATGGGGAATATTAGGATTAAGATGTATGATACTACAATTAGAACATTAACTAGTGTTAGACATGTACCTGATTTGAAGAAAAATTTGATTTTTTTGGGAGTGTTGGATTAAGATGGTTATAAGTTTACAGGTCAGGGTGGCGTCTTGAAAGTCTTTAAAGGAGCCCTAGTGGTTATGAAAGTAGAAAAGGTCTGTAATCTTTACAGGTTAAAAGGAAGTACTCAGGTCAGTGAAGCAGCGGTTGTGTCAAAAAAGGAAGAAGTAGGTACTCGTCTATGGCATTAGTGATTAGGTCATATGAGCGAGAAAGGTCTTCAAACACTGATGAAATGTAAATCTCTTCCTGATTTGAAATCCTTGAAGTTAGATTTCTGTATACATTGTGTGTATGGAAAACAGTGTAAACAAAGATTTAAAGTTGGAAATCATAATAGTAAAGATATTTTAGACTATATTCACTCTGATTTATGGGGACCATCTCCTATTGTATCATATAGAGTTGCTCTATATTTTTTAACGTTTATTGATGATTTCTCCCGTAAAGTTTGGGTCTTTATGCTAAAAAAGAACGTTGATGTATTCAATGTCTTTAAACAATTTAAAACAATGGTAGAGAAAATAACAGGGAAATCTATTAAATGTTTAAGCACTGACAATGGTGGTGAGTTCACTTCAATTGAATTTGAACAACACTGTAAGGATGAGGGAATTATTAGACACAAAACTGTTGTTTATGCTCCTCAGAAAAATGGTGTTGCTAAGCGTATGAATCAGACTCTTATGGAAAGTGCCAGAAGCATGATCAGCAATGCTAACTTGCAAACGGAGTTGTAGGCAGAAGCAATATCTACCGCTTGTTATATAATTAACAAATCACCTTCAATAGCAATTAATTGTAAAATTCCTGAAAAAGTTTGGACAGGTCAGTCTTGTGATTATTCACATTTGAGGATATTTGGTTGTGATGCTTATTCTCTTATTCCTAAAAATCAGCGTTCAAAATTAGATCCAAAATCGAAATGTTATGTCTTTGTTGGGTATGACTATGCAGTGAAAAGACACAGGTTGTGGGATCCTATATTGTGGAAGATAGTCATTAGTAGAGATGTAACATTTGATGAATCTTCTATTTTAAAATCAAATGTTGAAAGAATTGAACATGAACAGGTATCGCCAAATCAACGAGTTCAGTTGGAGGCTAGACCTTTTGGTGACGGTTAAAAGGAAGGAGAGACTTCTGGAGAAAAAGGTGTTGAAGACACAAAGGAAGTCGTTGAAGCTTCTGAACCAGTTCAGCAACCAATCACTCTAAGAAGGTCTACAAGGGAAAGAAAAACTCCCAAAAGGTATGAAGATTCTGCTTCATCTTTTGCTTTGATTATTGAAGATGGGGAACCTTCTTGTTATCAGGAAGTAGTAGATGATACAGATAGCGAAAAATGGAAAATGGCTATGGAAAAAAAAATGGATTCCTTAGCCAAGAACAATACCTGGGATCTTGTAGAGCTTTCTGAAGGGAGAAGTGTTGTTGGATGCAAGTGGGTCTTCAAACTGAAATGGAAAGTTGATGGAAGTATTGAAAGGTATAAGGCGACACTGGTAGCAAAAGGGTATTCTCAAGTTGAAGGTATAGACTTTCATGAGATATTTTTTTTTATTTTTATTTTTTTTTTTTTTTTTTCTAGTTGTAAAACTTGTTTCTATTCGTACTGTGTTGGCACTAACTGTGTTACTTAATCTTGAGTTAGAACAGTTAGATGTTAAAACATCTTTTCTACATGGTGATTTGAATGAAGAGATATATATGGAACAACTAGAAGGTTTTGTACAAAGTCGCAGCGGAAAATTAGTTTGCAAGCTCAAGAAATCATTGTATGGTCTGAGGCAGTCTCCCAGTCAATGGTACAAGAAGTTTGATTTCTTCATGGTGAGCCATAATTTTATAAGAAGTGAGTATGATCATTGTGTATACTTCAAAAGTTTCAATGGCATATTCATTATCTTAGTTTTGTATGTTGACGATATGCTTATTGCAAGCAAAAGCATGGAAGAGATCAATAGGTTAAAGACTCAGCGGTCTAGGACGTTTGAAATGAAGGATCTTGGAGCAGCAAAACATATCTTGGGCATGGAGATACGCAGAGACAGGAAAAATGGTAAGCTTTGGTTATCACAACAGAAGTATGTGGAGAAAATACTTGAAAAGTTCTCTATGAACAATGTGAAACATGTTAATGTTCTACTAGCTTCCCATTTCAAGCTTTCTTCGGTTTTGAGTCCTAGAACTAATGAAGGAAAGCAGTATATGTCTCATGCACCATATGCAAATGTTGTAGGCAACTTAATGTATGCGATGGTATCTACAAGACCTGACATTTCACATGCAGTTGGAGTTGTCCGCAGGTTCATTGCAAATCCAGGTGAAGAACATTGGCGAGCAGTGAAATGGGTGCTTCGATATCTAAGAGGCACAAGTGACCATTGCATCATCTTTAGTGGTGGTGAAGGATCAGTCTGCGGATATGTAGACTCTGATTACATAGGTGATTTGGACAAAAGAAGATCTACTATATGTTATGTCTTTACTCTTGCAGGTGGAGCAATTAGTTGGATGCCAAAGCTTCAAGAAACAGTTGCATTGTCCACTACCGAAGTTGAATATACCGCTGCTTCAGATGCCAGTGAAGAAGCAATCTGGTTAAAGGGTCTGCTTGATGAGATTGGAAGGACGCAGGAGAAAGTGGATGTACTTTGTGACAGTCAAAGTGCTATTCACTCAGCTACAAACCCCGCTTATCATAGCAGAACCAAACACATTGATGTAAGGTATCATTTTCTGAGACATGTGATCGATGGCGGAAAAGTAGCTCTTCAAAAGGTCCATACGCGAGAGAATTGTGCAGACATATTCACAAAGCTAGTTACAGTGGAGAAGCTGCAATGGTGTTTAGCGTCTCTTGGCTTGCAGAAAAGATGATGAATGGGCATGGGCAAGGGATTAAGAAAATTGTTGTGAAGGTGGAATTTGTTGGAAGTTTGACAACTAATTATTTAAATTTGGGTAAAATGTAACAAGTTAAATTTATACCGAATCATGGGTTATGTCTTTGAGGAGGCACATATAAAACCAGAAATGCAGAAACCTAACTAGTTCTTAATTACAAAACACACACTTTCCCGCCTTGCGAAGAGCATGCATCGTAAGTCTATTAGGTCACCGTGACTACACTCGACTAGATATCCCCTTCCTTCCTCTTCCTTCTGTCCTGACAGTTCCTCTAGCTACTTTCAGGTACCAAAAGCAAGGAAGCACAGTCCATCGCTAATAGAGTGTTCTTGACCCCGATTCCACATTTTGCAGTCCAGAAGCAAACAATTGTGCTTCAATACGCCAAATTGATCTGTTTTCCACATTTCAATAGCCAAAACTTCATATTTCCTCTAAGAAAACCTCAAAAATACGACCCATTCGTTCCATGATCTGCAGTTCCCCATACCATCTGCATTTTTTCCTTGGTGTGTCACCTAATAGTATATGAATATCAGGTCCTGAGGAGCTCAGAGATCACAGAACAGCCTTTTTAAGCCACGCGTGTTATCATTATCTGCACGAATAAGGAATCATTCCGTCTGTAGGCTGAAGTCATGGAGTGTATAAAGGGAAAGTTGCAGCGCCCTCGCTCCGTCCAGAAAATGGACTGACGCAAAGGCGAAGGCAAAGGCAGAGGTCGGCCCGGACGCCCGCATGGATAGTGTGATGAAGGCGTGGCCGAGGCCGAAACAGAGATGAAATCCATACCAGACCAGAGCGGACGAAACGCTCGCGCGGATTGTGTATGTAGTGGAAGCGAGGCCGAATAGAGTAGACGAGCGCTAACTACCTCGCACTGCAGCATTTAATACTGCGGCGGGATGCGCATACACGTCATGGCGGGGCACCTCACCTCTGCAGTGCATGGTGCTTGATGTTTGCTGAATAGGATACCTGGGAATATGGACACATGCATGGAAGTTCTGCATATAGGAAATATAATACACTGAGAGCGACCCTACTGTCTCCACTTGCTGCCTCCATTACTAGCCGCTTAGCAAACTAACAAAATCGTGTAAGCTCCAGTCCCTGCAAATTTGAAACCCTCAGTAGCGATGATGAATCCCACGCCGAGCTTTACCTGTGATGTGCTTGTAACAAGACAAACCCATGCTGTGCGGCTTAGTTTCTCAGACCCTCTCTTGCTCCATAGTTTCGAACACCTTTGCACGCAATTGAAGGAATCGACGTTGTCTAAACCCACAACAAGTTGGAGATTAAAAAATTCCTGAAGGGATTCCTCAAACTCAGAATTCTCCATTTGGTTTTGGTCAGTAGGGCAGAGATGTCAGACATGTTAGGATGCACATTGGACAGAGTCATGGCAGAAGAAGTAACGTTCAATGCACAGTACAAGAGCGTTATCCACAGCACCAAGCACTGATGGGTTATCAATAGCGGAAATAAAGGAGATACAGAGAAAAATTCATGCAGAGGCTCGAGAATGGCAGAGATCTAGCAGGGCAGGAAAAGCAGACTCGAGAATGGCAGAGATCTAACGGGGCAGGAAAAGCAGAGCAAAAGGGCAGAACCGCAAAATTTCTGACTCGGAATGATGGAGTTAAACCCTGCTCTGATACCACTGTTGGATTGTGCAAACCAGAATAAAAGAATAGGTGTGAATTGTTGGGAATGATGGAGTTAATCCGTGCTCTGATACCACTGTTGGATTGTACAAACCAGAATAAAAGAATAGATGTGAATTACTATTCCATCAAGAAGATAATACCGATATAAACAATGTTCTGACCTGGATTTAACTTCCAAGGTATTTTGGACTCTCCATGATGGGTCACATTCCACACCATAACCCTAGATTTAACTTTCAAGGTATTTTGGACTCTCCATAATGGGTCGCATTCCACACCATAACCCTAAAGGATTAGGTGCCAAACAGTAACGAGCAACTCACATCTACCACCATAACCCTAAAGGATTAGGTGTCTAACAGTAAAGAGCAACTAACAAATCTCATTTGAAGCTCTGCCCACTTCATTATAGGCTTTACACCATCGCCAAGGTTGTCATTGAAATTTGAAAATGCTTTTGAATTAAATACCGCCCATTTCTTGGCTTGCACCCTATATTTAACATGGAACTGTTCAAACATATTTTCCATCTCTCTTGGACACCTTAGAAGTAGTCGAGAACTTGGCCCCCATGAAACTCAATCCTAATATCATTGAACAAGTGATAGTTGAGTGAATCATGGACATCAAGATGAAGGGAACCTGCAAGGTACATGGAATAAAGTTTCTCCATTTGGTGGAGGAACTTAATGCAATGGGTACCACTGCTTACTAAGAGTGGACAACTAATCAAGATGGATAGTGGTGGCCACCCTTTTGTTCTTTTGTTCCACTGATTCATGATGGTTCCACATCTTGGCAGTTTTGTTATAGTATTTTAGTCTCTAACTTTTGACATGTATTTTGGCCATTTCCCTTACGTTTTTGGTAGTTGATGTAGGCCACAAAATCTTTAATTGCATGGTTTGCCAAACTCATAGAGCATGGATTAAGCCTTATAATGGTCCAAGAAACAACCCAAATAAATTTTCCATGCAAACATTGTATCCCTAAAAATTTGATGTATCAACAAGTCTACTTGGGGCCCACATTATTTTAGCCACATCATTTCCTAGAGTTAGGTTGTGGATCTTTGGGATTTTTGCATCATGGGGCTAAAAAACAGTTTTGTCCTCTTGTAATGACTTCTTGCGAATTAGCATAACCAAAACCTCTATTTCTAGTAATACAGATAAAATACTGTTATTCTAGCTAGTTTGTATTACTTTGTAATTTATAGTATTTTTCCATTTTTTTCATTAATAGAATTTTGGTTTCACTGTGCTCTCTGCCATATCTCTTTGTGGTTCCATTTATATTTCTTCCTTCATTTCATTTCATTATCTACATAATCCGGATAATAACATTCAATAAAATATACAAGGAATCCTGATTCGGTTAATGATGCATGCAAGTATGAGATATTGGGGGTGCAACTATGTACGGTTACAGATTAAGAGATTTCCTGGTATGATATGGAGTATTGAATCCATTAATAAAGCATATTGTTCCACTGTTATCTCTCTTGTGTATCTTTGTTTCCCTAACACTATCTCAATATTAAATGCCTTCATATGATTCAAATGTAAGCAACATGGAGCTAGAGTAACTTAATTTTATGTCTTCAAGTTCACCTGAGAGCTTTAAAAGAGCACAGAAAAACAATATCGGTAAGCATCATGGCATTCAAGATATTAACTCTGTTATGAAACAAAATTTAATGATTATATTAAATTTGCAGTGATAAGAAGTGACGGTTTTGGTTTTAGGAAGGTAGATCTTAGCAACAAAGATTTATGCTTGACATCATGGCTGTTCAATTTGAAACACAGGGTCATGGACTACTTATAAGATATTTGGAAAGATGATACACTACATTGTTTCCTTGTCTGAATTCACAGATTCATCGTAATGCTAAGCATCAGTGTGATAACGTTTTCACGATTGTTCTGTTGAACACCATGAATTGTCTCATAGTATCTGGGTCTTCATATGGTTGGTTCGAGGGGTTAAATGGGTCAAAAGGATTTTGTTTCTCTGAATTGTCCGAGTCCAATGATACCACTCAAATCAATGATTACCACTCAAATAAATTGAGCAGAAAGGCCTGGTATTCCAAATATATTGATTCTGGTGGTATCCCTCAAATCTAAAGTTGTCTTTGAATAAATAGATAAAAAAAGGATACAGCTCCAAAATGACTGATTCCAATGAAATCACTGGAATCACAGGTTAAACCGTTTTCAAGGTACATCAGTGTAAAGCTAGCTGGCTTTGCAAGGCTTACTTTGTGGCTGAAGGTGATGCCAAAACAAAAATATATGGAGAAGAGAATGGAAAGATGGAAAAACTCAGGGTACAGCTACCTTGCTCCAGCAAAAGGACTCTAGGAGGCAGAGACTAATTTACAATCATTCTCCCTTTCTGTAACTATTACTACAATATCTAATGGTCTAAGAACTGTTAGTTATACTATTAGAGGACTTTATCTCAAAACTCTTTCTTGCTGTGTGAAATGGTCTTAACCTTAACGTTGCCTTGTCCATATTTTCTCCATAAAATATATGTTGATTTTAAAGACTGGTATTTGCACATAGTCTAGTTGCACAATAAACTAGATAATTATTAGCTGGTGGGCAGAAAAGCAGAACAGAAGAGCTAGTATCCAACAAGGGTTCAAGCACCAGCACTCGACAAAAACTCAGCTTATAAAAAGTGTCAGAGAAACTGATGCTTATATTGTTGGAAGGAATGGAGACGAGATCCGTTCATTTGATAAATAGTGCAAGTGCATGTGATGTAACTACTATATCTAGCTTTACACAATCTCTTGTTGCAGAAAATTGTTTACATGGAACATGGTAGAGCTATCGAATCTGAAACTGAGAGTTTCTCCATTTTAGATATGGCTTTTATGGGCAAGTTTTAGAAGGTCTCATGAAGAGAGCCCGTTACTTGGACAAATGCTCATGGTTTATGGCAGCACCAAAGATCTCCAAGAAGACTGCGCTCTAATAGAGCTACCTATGAAAGTCCTCTTATCTAGATGCCCAACATCTCATAGTTTCTAGGAAACCTCTTTTATTAATCCTTCCCTCCACTGGCAGTGTAGGGCCATTTTTAGGTAGAACCCACGCATTTTTTAAGCGGGAGTAGGTAGGGTATAAAATGGCATAGTTTAAATATTCTGTTTTAGTTTGTTTTCTTAAAATTTGGTTATATAATTTTTTTCTTGAGATTGTAAATTTTTGTTGTTTAAATTGTATTTTCAAGGTATAAATAGATTTAATAATAAAAAAAATTTAGGCCATTTGGATTGTGTAAACTATATAGCTCAAATTTATAATTTCAACCATCTCTATTGAATTTCCAATTAAATTGATTAAAAAATATATTTAAAAAACAAAATATAAAATAATTAAATTATGCTATAAAAGCCATTTTTATTTTATTTAGGATAAAAACCACTTACAATGAAAAAATAAGTAAATAAAAACTGATATTCTTATTTTGGATGAAAAAAAAGTAGGTGTGAAACTCTTGCGCTGCATTATATATATTGGGGATTCCTAGGTTAGGGAAAAGAGGTGCAAGGGTTTAACATAGGTTAAAAGATTAATAAAAAGACCCTCACATTTTGGTGATTTTTTTTTTATTTTTCAAGTGTTTTTTTTAGAATTCAAAATTTACAATTCAATTAGATCAAAATTGCAATTTAATTTATTTTGGAATCTTTTTTCTATTTAAATTGTCAAAATTGTAATATGAACCATATAATGTTAAAATTGTAATCATTAAATGATTAAACCACACCTTACAATTCATAACTTGATTACTAACATTATTGCATAAAGCAAAGAATAACCAGGTGTACAAAAGCTATTGCAAAAATATGGATATGACATAAAACTTATTGCTATTGCAAGTTAAGAATGTGGATAAAAATACTTTTAATTAAGTTACAATAATAGAAATTAAGTTAAAATTATTAATAATGTTTTTCCCCTAGGAAAAACCACAATTTTCTATTATTTAAGAAAATCACATGTTGTAGATGCCAGCATATGCAATAAGTTGGGCCCTAGCCATTAAAAATTATGTCTGTATAAAGTTACCCATACACAGTGTACTATGATTGTTCATGTAAATGATATATACAAAATATATAAACCAGAAACTGATAAAAAATGTTGATATATACTACAAAATTAAGGCCTATCGGCTTGCTGGTAGAAACGATCTATTTAAGGCCGATGATAGTATTGAAAATGTTTAGCTCCTTGCTGCTCCTTTATTAGCCAAATCCCCCTGGGTTGGACCATCGCTGCCTTGGATAGCTGGTTGGCAACCTGATTTCGCTCTCTGTAAATGTGTTGACAAGAAATATATTCAAATTGTGATTTTAATAACATAACTTCATCCAAAATATTTCTGAGTGAGTGCATATGACATGCACACGTGTTGTTGAACCAGTTAATGATGATTTTTGAGTCCCCAAATATCTGTAAATGTATGCAATCATGTGTAAGTGCAAAGTGGAGCAAGTGTCTAAGGGTGATAAGTTTGACAAAGTTATTAGTGCTAGTGCCCAAACCCATCTGGATGCGGAAAACATGATTTTCAAATTGGTGCAATAGAATACCCCCCTCCACACCCTAGTTCTTGTGCAACACCATCGAAATATTCCCATGGAAGGTTGCGATTAATGACTTCAGGAATCACAACCTGTACAGATGGTGTGGAGTCATCGTCTGGAATTTTGTGATATGAATTGATGATTCAGGGAATGGATGCTGGCCAGCGGACAACTTTGTCTCTGAAGATGATTCCATTCCTATTTAGCCAAATGGTCCAACAGATGATCATGGGGAGACAATGTTGTTTCTGGTTCATGGTCCCCTCCCTCCAATGATTGCAAGCCTCCACAGTGGTATTGTCGAGCCATCTGATAGTAATGGATAGTGAAGTAAGAACCTGTGACCAGATATTGATCATAGTGGGGCAATGGATAAAGAGATGGTCATTTGTTTCCTCAACCTGAAGACATAATACGCACTAGGAGGGGCCACGAAAGGATCTTTTCATCAGGTTGCTCCTGGTAGGTGTTTTGTTCCTTAAGATATTCCACATTAACAGTCTTGTGCGGGGGGTGGGAGGGGGGTGAGGAGCTTTAAGCTTCCATAATTTCCACCACCAATCTATGAGCACAAGTGGGATGTGGTTGGCATAAATGATGGGATATCCTTCTTTGGGTGTGTATACACCATGTCTAGCATGTGCCCAAATGAGTTAATCATCACCCTCCTTGATGCGAACGTGGGATTCTATCAGAGCAGTTATATAATCTGCCCATGCCTAGTGCCATTATTTAGGAATGCCTAATATCTCATCCGATTTCCATGATTGAGAAAATATGGTAGTGTTCTCCATATCAACAATATTAGCAAGCCTATGTATTTCACTGTGCTTAAGGAAAAGAATAAGGTCGAGGGGAAGACGGTACATGTTACCACTACTTGTCCAGGGATCCATGCCTATACACAATGATTGGCCATCTCTAATGCACCATACGAGACCATCCCTGATGGTGGGCAGTGAATGTAGGATTGCTCGCCAGATCGAAGATATACCTATTCTTTGCCATGAAGGGAGCCAAATCCAATCCATAATCCGTAAGGGCCATATATATTTGTAGTGCACCACCTCGATCCATAGACTGTGTGAGGTAAGGATAAGCCATCCCATCTTGGAAGCTAGTGCATGAGCGAAGGATGGAAGGTATTTTAAACCCCAACCACCCCACTTGTTTGGGAGTGCAATGTGGCTCCATCCCACCCAAGCAAAGGTCTTACCTTCCATGTGTCCATTCCAAAGGAATATGTAGATTTTTTTTGTATTCGTGAAAGAATTCCTTTGGGGATCCAAGCCAAAGACATCCAATACACCAGAGTTGCCTCTAGGATCGATTTGATGAGGACTAATCACCCTGCTCTTGATAAGAACATATGGTTCCAGTTATCTAATATCTTTTCAATCTTGGCCACAAGCCATATCCAGTCTGCCATTTTGTGACAGTGGGGCTTAATTTGAAACCCAAGATATTTGAGCCCATCTTCCAGTGGTAGTCTTTGGAATGGAAATTTCTGTGTAGCAATCTACATTTCCTCTGAGAGCAAGTTGAGAAGGTAATAATGGATTTCATTCAGTTTTATTCCATACCTGTAGCAGCTGAAAAGAGCATCAAAATATCATGGAAAACAGAGGAATCTCGAATACTACCATTGAGAAGAATGAGCACATCATCAAAAAATAGGAGATGGGTAATAGTACATTAATCAGTTATCTTGAGGCCTTGAAATCGCCCCTCCCTTATGGTCTGTGAGATTAGTCAACTTAGTCCTTCCATAACCAGGAGAAAAAGGAGAGGGGATAGAGGGCATCCTTGTCTGAGTCCACGCTCAGCATGAAAAAAGTTGGAGGCTGAACCATTGATGAGGACACTGAAGGATACAGTGGTGATGCAACACATGATCCAATTAATGAAGGATAAGGGAAAGCCTAAATGGGTGAGGAGTTTTCTTATGTATAACCAGCTGACCCGATCAAAAGCCTTGGATAGGTCGATCTTGAGGATGACTCCTTTAATCTGTTTCACCTTAATGGAGTGGAGGGCCTCCTGAGTAATACCAACAACTTCATGAATTTGACAATTATGCAAGAATGCAAATTGCTCAGGCAAGATGTGATTAGATAAAATGGGCTTAAGGTGATTGGCAATAATATTGTAGAGGCAGTTGCATAGGGAAATAGGTCCAAAATCGTTGAATGTGTTGGGAGAGTCCACTTTAGGAATGAGTGAAATAAAAGTGGAGTTGATTGCCTCATACATGCATCCAGTTAGCCTAAATTCCTCCACAACTTTGAGGAGATCCTGTCCAATGGTGTCAAAGAAGGCAATATAAAATTCAATAGACCACCCATCTGAACCTGCGCCCTTATCGTTTTTGAACCATTTAAGTGTGCTTTCCAGTTCCCCCATAGTGACAGGGTTGATAAGTTCTCTAGACTCCTCTTGGTCAACATAGCGAGGGAAAAGCCCAACAATTTTGTTGACACCTAATCTTCATGATTGGGAATTTTATGTAAATAAAATAAATTGGGAAGGTGAACAGTCATCGGGAGATGAACTGAACAATCACTCCCTATTGTATATAATAATGGGTTACCTATGGAATAATACATGAATCAGTTTTCTGTCAAACTGAAGTTACTCTTGGCCTGACATGGTATCAGAGCCAGCTCTTTTTTAGCCTTTGTGTCCCTTGTAACTCCCTGTCTGCTCTCCATATAGTTGAGCAGGTTCTCCATAAAATCAGCTACCCCTCTGTCTGACTGTTCAGTTCTCTGACTGTCATAAACGTTTCAAAAAGGGCGTTATTGCACCTGCGCCTCTATTGCATGAATTCATTCACTTGATTATTCTCACCTGCGCCTCCATTTACTTTCTGTAGTTGGACTGAATGCGTTACTGAATGTTGTATCAGTCATCCTTGTGAAGGTGATTAGTCACTGTGCGTTTTGAACGCTGTGGGTTATATGATATTAACACTGTGTATACATATGCCCGTCGAACGCGCTGTCAAAGTTTTGAAGGTCCGCAGTTCTGGTATACATATGTATTAACATTGTATATACATATGCCCGTCGAACGCGCTGTCCAAAGTTTTGAAGGTCCGTAGCTCTGGTTATGGTATATGGTATTATTTTAACACTGCTGATAACGTGTGCTATGGCTTTATACATATGCTGTCCAAGTATTTTTTAACACTGTCTAGAAGAAAGTCTGCGTTAATACATATAACGTTGTGTGATATACATATGCCCGTCCATTTGAATTGTGCGTTGATACATATAAAGCTGCGTGCTATACATCTGCCCGTCCATTTTGAATTGTGTGTTGATATATATAAAGTTGTGTGCTATATACATATGCCCGCCTAGTTTTGAATGGATTTGCGTATTGAACTGCATTTCAAATGGTAACAAAATTGCGTTGGTCTATATTATTATTCCACAAATGAACCTCAACTCGCATTCAATTCTTGAATAGCTTTTTGTTTTAACATGCACAATGAAGCTGTGAGGGATTTGCGATTCCCTCCTTATGTACACAAAAAAAAAGGGAGAGAGACTTCTTATTCCCGAATTTCTCTGGTTGATGTTGCTGCACATGGTATAATACAATGGTTTTAATGCTATCCTATTGCTCTATGGCATATATATTGAAAGATATATATATATTAAAATAATATATAACCATATATATATAATATAATAATATATATATATTATATATATATTGAATGGTTTTTGTTTAAAGAAAAAAGGGGGGAGGTGATATGGAGGATATTTTATAGAGACATTGGAAGAAAACATAGTGCATAAAGACTTTGAAATCTTTTTGCCCTTTTGAGAACAATTTCAGTGTATATCAGCAGAAGTATTTTTTTCTATCAGCGGAAGTTTTTTTTTTACAGAATGCATTCAATCATCTCTATGGTAGGAATAGTTCTCACTGGCAAGGAGAGCTATGCTGATTGGTCCTAGATGATACAACACACCCTCATCTTCAATGAGTTGTGGAAAGGAGTGTGTGTCGGGGAAGGAGACAGTGACCAAGAAAAGCCTACCTCAGACAAAGAGCTTGCCATTTGGGAAAACAAGAACATCAAAGCTTATGCATTAATCGTAGCATCTGTAAATAAACAGGTGAGTTGCCATATTTCATCATATTCAACTGCCTTTGAAGCTTTACAAAAGCTGAAAGAACTCTATGATTCACATTCTGCACTTGAAGTCGTCCAACTCATGATTAAACTCTTCACTCTTGAACTGCAAAATAATGATCCTCTTGCTCTTGCATCTGAAATAAAGTCTATAATGCATGATATCAAATCCACTAAAGTTGAGCTGGATATCTCTCTTATTGCTTTTCTCAAGGCACTTTATCCTACATACTCCAATTATCTTGAGTCTTTGCAAGCAAATGGAAATCTCAAAGATATAACCTTTGACTCTCTTGTGAAAAAGTTTGCTGAAAGAGAAAAAGCCTTTGGAAAGAAAACAACCCCTGAATCTTCTGAAGAGACTATATGCCTGGCTCATAAAGAAAAGTATCCTGCTCAAGATTCTACAAGAGGAAGAGGTGGATGAAGAGGAAGAGGAAGATATTTCAGAGGCAGGGGGGGCAGACATTCTCAAGGAGAAAAGGCAGATTTACATTGTATTCATTACAAAAGAAATGGATCACATGATGCCTCTACATGCAAGCTACCATGGGACAAAATTGAGCATAGAAGAAACCAACAGAAAGGTAAAACTGATGATACAGACAAAGGTAAAGCACCTGAATCTGC
This sequence comes from Pinus taeda, assembly GCA_000404065.3. Lineage (NCBI taxonomy): Eukaryota > Viridiplantae > Streptophyta > Pinopsida > Pinales > Pinaceae > Pinus > Pinus taeda. Next base: position 67,030 of record APFE031740925.1, on the reverse strand, counting down.
TCACTATGTTGAGGCACAATGTAACATTGGAGTAAGTGAAGATTTGTTTAATGCTTCACTTGCTTCATGGAAAAATGATTGGTTGCTTGATTCAGGAGCAACCTGCCACATGACTCATAGAAAAGAATTTTTTGAAGATTTCACTGACAATGTTGATGGAGTAGTTTACTTTGTAGATCAGTCAAAACTCAAGCCATCAGGGCTTGGCACAATCAGGCTTAAACTACTTGGTCTCCCAGACTTTCTTCTTGATCATGTTTTATATCTCCCACAGCTCAAGAGAAACTTTCTGTCCTTGGTCCACATCTGCCAGTAAGGTCACTCCATTCATATGTTTGATGGCAAGCTTGAGGTGAGAAAATCATCTGATCACTCACTTGTCATGAGGGGAATAGAAGAAGAAAGACTTTTCAAACTGCAAGGAACATCTGCTCATGCACAACATCTCTCATATATTTCTCATCATGAAGAAGGTACACTTCCATAAAGTTTATTATGGCATGCTATATTTGGACATTTAAACTATGACAGTCTTCGCTTATTGAAGAAAAATGGTGTTGCTGGTTTGCCTACAATTCCTAGAAAACTTAAGCAATGTGATGCTTGCATTCTAGGAAAGCGTAGCAAACAGTCCTTTCATGACTCACATGCAAGAGCACATAGGAAGCTTGAACTTATTCATTCAGATTTATGTGGTCCAATGCTTGTTCCTTCAGTAAATGGAAATAAATATATCATGACATTTATTGATGACAACACCAGAATGTGTTGGGTTTATTTATTGAAGAACAAATCTGATGCTTTCCTAACATTCAAGAATTTTCATAAATGGATTGAAAATGATGCACAATCTCATATTGGGTCTATTCGCACTGATAATGGAAAGAATATACATCAAATGAATTTGAGCAATATCTTCGCCAACATGGGATTAAACATCAAACAACTGTGCCTTATAATCCCCAACAGAATGGTGTAGCTGAAAGATGAACAGAACAATTTTGAATATGGTATGATCCATGCTTTTTTTCAAAAATGTAAAGATAATGTTTTGGGCTGATGCTGTTCTATGTGCTGCATATATAAAGAATAGATTTCCATCTAGTGCTATAAGAACAAGACTCCTTATGAATTGTGGTATGGACATGTTCCTTCGGTCAAACATCTCAGGATTTTTGGTTCCACCTGTTATGCTTTGATACCAAAGGTACATAGAAACAAACTTTGTGCTAGAAGTCGTAAGTGTATTTTCTTGGGGTATTCAAATACCTCCAAAGCATACCGCCTCTATGATGAAGAAAATAAAAAGTTTGTTATATCTAGAGATGTAAT